>CATIWR010094848.1:0-60477 GCA_949677035.1 Omphalea diandra | reverse complement strand
ACCGAAGCCATCAATACCTCATGTTATATTGCAAATTGAGTTTTTAAAAGACCCATTTTCAATAAAACCTCTTATGAGCTATGGAATTGTAGAAAACCCAAGATCTCATATCTAAGAGTATTTGGGTGTAAGTGTTATATTTTGAACACCAAGGATAATCTTGGAAAATTTGATTCCAAAATCAATGAAGGAATCTTCTTAGGCTATTCCACCTCAAGCAAGGCATATAGGGTATTCAATAAAAGTTTTATGGTAGTTGAAGAGTCTATGAATGTTGTCTTTGATGAATCTAGTAAACTTGATCTTAGGAAAGGTATTTTTGTTAATGATCTTATAGGAGATCTTGAAAAGCTGGAATTAGAAGAAACTACAAGAAAAGATGATAAAGACAGAGAAAAGTGAATCATCAAGGATTGATGAGGAACTACAACATCAACAAGAAGATGAACCAAGACAAGAGCTACCTAAAGATTAGAGATTCTCTAAGTATCATCCCAAGGACTTGATCATTGGTGATACATCAAAGGGTGTAAGTACTATATCTCAATTACATTTAGATAATAATCCTGCATTTGTTTCTCAATTAGAGCTAAAGTCAATTGATGAGGCTATTGACAATGAAAGTTGGGTTCTTGTTATGCAAGAAGAACTCAACCAATTTGAGAGAAACAAAGTATGGAAAATTGTCCCTATACCTAAAAATCACCCAATTATAGGTAATAAGTGGGTGTTTAGGAACAAGTTAGATGAGCATCATGTCATCACTAGAAACAAGGCTAGATTGGTTGCTAAGGGATACAACCAAGAGGAAGGCATAGACTATGATGAAACTTTGCCCCCGTAACAAGATTAGAGGCCATTAGGATTCTCTTAGCATTTGCATGTCATATGAATTTTAGACTTTTCCAAATGGATGTTAAGAGTGCATTTTTAAATGGCATTATTGAGGAGGAAGTTTATGTTAAACAACCTCCTGGTTTTGAATCACATTGTTTTCCAAACCATGTTTTCAAATTAAACAAAGCCTTATATGTATTGAAACAAGCTCCAAGAGCTTGGTATAAAAGGCCTAGTTTGTTTCATTTACAAAATGTTTTTGAGAAAGCAAAGGTTGATACTACATTATTTGTTAAAAAGCATAAGCAGGACACTTTAATTATCTAAATCTATGTTGATGATATTATCTTTAGTGCTACTAATGAATCCCTTTATGAAGATTTTGCTAAGTTTATGACTAAGGAATTTGAAATCAGCATGATGGAAAGCTCAAATTCTTTCTTGGTTTACAAATCAAGCAACTCAAAGAAGGGATCTTCATCAACCAAGTTAAATACACATAGGAGATACTAAAGAAATTTGGCATGGAAGGATGCAAAGTAGAAAAAACTCCAATGAGTAGTACCATCAAGCTAGACAAGGATGAATCGGGTACAGTGATAGATGAAAAGAGATATCGAGGTATGATCGGATTTCTACTCTATCTTACTGCTTCTAGGCTAGATATAATGTTTAGTGTTTGTATGGGTGCTAGGCTTCAATCCTCTCCTAGAGAGTCTCATATGAATGTTGTAAAAAGAATTTTCAAATATTTGTATGGCACTATTCACTTAGGAATATGGTATCCTAGGAACACATCTTTTAGCCTAGCTGGATGTTTGAATGTGGATTATGCAGGAAGTCTCTTAGATAGAAAAAGCACTTCTGGGACTTGCCAATTTATAAGAGATTGTTTAGTCTCTTGGTGTAGTAAAAAGCAAGTGTTGGTTGCCTTGTCCACCGCGGAAGCTGAGTATGTGGCTGCGGGTTGTTGTTGTACCCAAGTTCTTTGGATGAAACAACAATTGAAGGACTTTGGTAAAGTAATTGATCACATTCCTATCAAATGTGATAATACAAGTGCTATCAATCTTTCAAAGAATCTCATCCAACACTCTAAAAGTAAGCACATAGATATTAGGCATTACTTTCTTAGAGATTATGTATAAAAAGGTGATGTTGTGTTAGAATTCATTAGCACTAATCATTAAATTGCTGATATTTTCACTAAACCTCTAAATGAAGAAAGGATGAACTTCATTAAGAGAGAATTGGCAATGCTTGATGGAAGCTCCCTCAAGTGAAAATTCTTATTTGATCTTATGTGATATATGTGTGTGTGATATGTTTGATTGATGATTGTTATGGAAGGCTTTATTATTTATTTCTAAGGGATCACAAGTTTTTCATAAATTTTCATTCTAATCCTTGTTGACTCACAATTCACGGCCGCTATTCCTTCTTCACGATCATGAATTACAAGTCAACTTCTACCAGCTGTCAAATGTCAATTCGCGGTAGCGAAATTTCTCTCCAGTGCAAATTTCGATCATTAATTTCAAAATTTTGACCGTTACAGTGCGTATTCCTGAGAAAAATTTGTTCGTTACTCACATTTTCTGGAATTCGCGATCGCGACTTCCATTTTTGCGAACACAAATTTGAATAACTGCCTCACATTTATTTGATTTGATGGCCAACCATTTCCAACCCTTCATTTAATCAATTTCTAGCCATTTGTTACTGTTTTCACACCCCTTTAAGCCTATAAATACCCCTTCAATAGTGTTTTTCTCACATCTACTCCAAACAACTTCTACTTCTCAAATCACTCTCAAAATCTCCCAAGGCTTCTTCATTTATTTCCATGCCTCCAAAGAAATTCTCCAAGGCAGACAAGCGCAAAGCAGTGGCCCAACCCTCTGCACTTCCTGCCCTCCACCTCATGAAGGGCATAACCAAGGAAGAGAAAGAAATATACAAGGCAAACTCTTCCAAGGTGATTGTCCCCAACAAGATTCCCACCACATTCATGCTCGAAACCTTGGGTCTCAACGATGAAATTCACGCATTTCTGTCCAATCTTGGGTGGAACGAATTCATCTTCCAAGATGAACTTAGGTATGACGAGGTGGTGCGAGAATTCATGTGCACCATGCAACTCAGCCGCAAAGCCGACTCAAGGGCGGGCTAATACGGGTTATTATTCCAAGGCTTTGGTGATCCCTATTTCATAACCTTCGACCAATTATCCTCCCTTTTCAACTTGCAAGTCGGATAACACATACCCTTCATCATCTCTGCACTTGATGTAATCTACTCCGAATTTTGGTTGGAGTTATCCATTGAAACTAAACACGACCCCCATTCTTCCCTCTCCAAACATATAAAAACTTTACCTTTGTGGATCCTTCATCGGATCATCACTTTCTCCATCAATGCGAGGGGTGATGGGAATAAGAAGGTTTCACAAAAAGACTTGGCATTCTTATTTTGCCTTGTCAAAAACAAACCCATCCAAACTGGCCACTACCTTGTGGATTGTCCATATGAGCACCAAACCCAAAAGCCAGTTTCTCCTGCCCTCCCGTATTACAGCCATCTACCGCTTTATTGGAGCACTTGATGAGGAGAAAGAAAAATTCCTTACTAAGAAGCTCCTTCCCTCTTAACATTTCCTCGACCAAACATACCTTATAAATGCCAAGGCCATCCATCTGGACACTTACAGTTATACTCTTGCGCAGTAAGGGCAAAGAAAGTGGAGTCCTCTCAAGTTTTGAAATGAAAGAGGCTTCAAATCGACAAAGGAACAACACAAGTCTCTCTTCCTCCTCTTCAACCAAAAGCAAAGACAAAGTTGTCTGTTGCCACCTTAGATTGCAAGTTAGACAAAATGATGAGGATGATGAAGCGAAGGTTCATCTTCCTTTCACATCTTCACAGCGATATGGTAGATCTCTAAGAGAAACTAGGAGTCCCTCCTTGTCATCTTTAAGACTTCATCAAATTTAAAGATACGAAAGATGGAAATGATAATGAAACGAAGTTGGAGATGGAGATGAAGCCGAGGGAACAACACTTGCATAAGTTGAAGACACTTCTAGTGATGATGGGTCTCCTACTTTCTAGTTTAGGGATCTCTTTATATTTTTCTTTATGTTTAAAATTTTGTGATCCCACAGTTATAAATAAATAAAAGTTGTTTCTTTGCTATATTGTGATCTTAAATGATTATTATCAATTGCTTTTTTATATTTACTTTTGCTCCTTATTATTACTTATGCATGAACTTACTTTCTCCCTTATGCACCCTCTTTTTTATCTTGCGAAATGGGGAGAGATTGTATATGAATCTAAGCTTAAGGGGGAGAAACGTCTAGGTTTAAAAATTATAGCATAAGTTAAGGGGGAGCATCATACTTATTATTTCTTAAATTCACTTTGTTTGAATGAACGATATACTTAGCAAATTTTTGTCTTAAGTATTCATTGAATCATTATTTACACTCTAACTTTACTTTTTCTGCATTATTATTACTAAGGGTCAATCTAAGTTGTCAAAATCAAAAAGGGGGAGATTGTTGGACTAGCGTAGTTAACCCAAGTCTTGGACCTCTTTTGATCATGACAAAGGAGATTGATCATGTCTAATATTTCAAATTAGTGTTCTTTTGCAGCCTATAGTTTTACCTAAGTTGGAAGTTGGATGAAGCTCAAAAATCCTCAAGTATGAAAAATGACTTCTAAATCGCGACCACTACTTTGTATTCACGACCACGATTTGTAAAGAAGCATTGCTAGAAAGCAGACAGGCGAAATCGCAGAGCTATTCTTGGTGGCGATTCATCCAAATGAAGGAGTCCGAAATTGGCAGACAATTTCATGGTATGTGTCACGTTCTAGTCACGATCGCTAATTTTGAAGTGACTCAAGAGGGAAGTAAGTCCATAGCCACAGCATGACACGTCTTTCAATAGACCGTTCGAAGTCAAATTTTGCTGAGGCATCTTATTGGTAGCGATAGTGAATCGTAAAGAAGAAGATAACCATTTTTGGCAGACGAATTTGCGTTCTCTGTCGCGTCCTGTATAAGAAACTTTGTGACCGCGACTTCTAAAAGTAGGCGAAAGCCAACAGCTATATTTTCCTGGTGAACTAATCAGAAGTTGCCATGTGGGCTAACCGTTAGACACAGACGGGATTTTCCTTCAGAAATTTGGATTTCGCAACCGCGAATTGAGACTGTCAAGCATGTCTCAAAGATTTGATGAGCTATGATCTGCAACATCTTGTTGGTGAAGTTTAGGTTTAAATACTCCACCAAACAGCCTTGAATAAGGTTGCTAATAAATTTATTACAAGTAATTAGAGCTCTCAATCTTTGCTACTCATTTTCTTCAATTTTCTTTATGAAATTGTAAGTGTTACGTGTGAGCATTAAACACTTATTTGTAAGGTTATAGTGTGAGCCTACAAAAATACTTCAAGATAGGTTTAAGTATGACCCTAGTGAAACACTTGAGTGAGGTTGTGTGTTAACCTAAAAACACATTGTTGTAAGGTTGTGTGTGAGCCATCAAAACACAAGTTGTACAAGTCGGGTGTGAGCTTGAAAACACCTTGAGATAGTGAAATACTCAATTGATAGATTGGGGAATGGACGTAGGGTCAATTATACCCGAACCACTATAAATCGTTGTCTCATCTCTACTAATTCTTCTTCCCCTCTTCTTTGTCTTTAATTTTTTATACATCAATTCAACCTCCCTTCTTGGTGCCAAGGGACAACAATAATCATGGTGAACCTTACTTATTATCCTTGCAAGACCTAAATAATTATTAATCAAAAATTAGTTGAGAGTAAATTGGGTATAAGCTTGCTACGAGTTTGAGAGACCTTAAGCCAATCCATTTGCTAGCGTCAGTCATGATCTAAGTGGGGTTGTGATAATATTTTTCTATTTAGATTTTTTTAATTTTCTATTTATAAGGTTTCTTTCTATGACAATTAATTTTTCTAATTTTCTATTTAAAATTTTTTTGTTTGACAGTTTTCTATAACATAATATAAAAAAAATTATATATGACTAAGTTATACATAATTGTTTTACAATTTGTTTAAAACTAATTTTGAGATTGAAATTAATAATATATACTAGTCATGAACCTATATACTGAGCAATATGATTATGATAATAAGTTTTAAATTTATTTTTATTAAATAATTAGTTAATTAGTAAAATGATTAAATTAATATACAAATAAATAATTAAGATTTATAAAATTAATAATAATAATTATTATTATTATTATTATTATTATTATTATTATTATTATTATTATTATTATTATTATTATTATTATTATTCTATAACGTTATTTTCAAACAAATAAAATAATAAAATAAATTTCTCAAATTTATAATTATGCACATAGTTAATTGTAACAAAATATTATATTCTCAATAATTAATCAAATAAATAATATTATGTATTTTATAATGAAAAATAAAATTAATCGATAATTACAAACTATATATATATATATATATGAGATAATTGTAATAAAAAACTATTTATTGCATTATATTTTCAATTTTGTGTAACATAATTTTAAGAGAAAATTTATTAAATTCAAATTAAATAATTCATGATAATCTTTTACACTATCATTTGCCCTTATATACTTAAAATTTTAAACAATTATAATTAATTTAAATCTTGACTTGTATTTAGAATTTTTGCTTTTTAAGTTTTTCTAATTTTTTAGTGATAATATTTTTTATACGTTCATGATTTTTTGTTCAAAATTTTTACCTTTTAAATTTTTTTAATTTCTAATTTAGAAAGTATTGTATTATGGTAGTTGAGTTTTCTAATTTTTTATTTGAAAATATTTTTTGATATGACATTTTTCTATAACATAAAGTAAAAAACATAATTATTTGACAAATGCAAACAATGGTTTAAAACTAATTTTGTGAATGACAATTATAATTTTTACTGTCTAGGTTTTTAATTTCTTATTTATAATGTTTCTTTGTATGATAATTAATTTTTCTAAATTTTTATTTAAAACTTTTTAATATTATAATTTTTTTTAACATAATATAAAACAATGAGATATAACTATATTATACACAATTGTTTGACAAATGATAAGTAATCATTTAAAATCAATTCTGAAATTGAAATTAATAATATATTCTAGTTATGAATCCATGTGTTACATAGTATGATTATAATAATAAATTTAATAATTATTTTTATTAAATAAATTGGTTAATTATTTAAATTATTAAATTAATATTAAAATAACAACAAATATTTATAAAATTATCATTTTTATTATTAATTTATAAAAAATTATTGTCAAATAAATAAAATAATAAAATAAAATTTTTAACTTTTAATTATGTACAAAATTAGTTGTAACAAAGAATTATCTATTTTTTGTAATACAATTTTCAGAAAAAATTTATTAAATTTAAGTGAAATAATTCCTAATGATTAGTCAAAAAAGTAATATCAAGTATTTCATAATCAAAAGCAAAATTAACAGTAATTGCAAACTATATCTATATATAAATATGTAAGATAATTACAACAAAATATTGTTATTAAATCATATTTCTAATTTTGTGTGGTATAATTTTAATAGAAAATTTATTAAATTTAAATAAATAATTTTTGAGAATGTATTACATTGTCATTTGCACTTTTATATTTAAACTTTTAAATAATTAATAAAGTTAATTTAAATCTTAGCTTTCTATTAGAAATTTTGCTTTTTGATTTTCTAATTTTTTATTTAGAAGTAGTTTAGAATTTTTACTTTTTAGGTTTTTTTAATGTTATGTTTAGGATATTTTGGTTTTATGTTTAGAATTTTTAATTTTCAGATTTCTCAAATTTCTATTTAGAATATTTTTTATTTGATTTTGACTTCTTGTTCAAAATTTTTACTTTTTAGATTTTTTTAATTTCTAATTTAAAAAGTTTTCTATTATGGTAGTTGAGTTTTCTAATTTACTATTAAAAAATATTTTTTGATATGTCATTTTTCTATAACATAATGTAAAAATAGAAAATTATTTAACAAATGACAAACAATGATTTAAAATAAATTTTGAGACTGGAATTAATAATTTTTACTATTTAGTTGTTTTAACTTCCTATCAAGAAGGTTTCTTTATATGACAAATATTTTTTAATTTTTTATTTAAAATTTTTTAATATGATAATTAATGACATATGATTGTGTTATATACAATTGTTTGATAAATGACATGTAATTATTTAAAATTATTTGAGACTAAAACTAATAATATGTACTAGTCGTGAATCCTTGCATTGCTAGTATATTTACAATAATAAATTTAAAATTTATTTTTATTAAAAAATTAGTTAGTTAGCTAAATGATTGAGTTAATACATTAATAACAATTAAAAATTTATAATAATTAATTATTATTATCATTTTATAAAAGTTATTGTCAAATAAATAAAATAACAAAAAAAATTTCTCAAACTTATAATTATGTACCAAGTTAGTTATAACAAAGAGAAAATTTATTAAACTTAAACAAAATATTGGTAATAATAGAGAAAATTTATTAAACTTAAACAAAATATTGGTAATAATCAATCATACAAATAATATTATATATTTCATAATAAAAAATAAAATTATAATTGTAAACTATATCTATATATACATATGTGAGATAATTGCATCAAAAAATTATCTATTAAATTGTCTTTAATCTTATGTAGTATAATTTTAATTATGTGACATGTTTTTAAGAGAAAAATTATTGAAATTGAATGAAATAATTTATAACAATTTATTATATTGTCATTTGCCATGTATACTTAAAATTTTGAGCAATTAATGAAATTAATTTAAATCTTGGCTTGGATTCCTATTTAGAATTTTTTACTTTTTAAATTTTTCTAATTTTCTAATTAGTAGTTTAGAATTTTTTTACTTTTTAGGTTTTTCTAATTTTTTTTAATTTATAATATCTAGGTTTCTTATTTAAAATTTTTAATTTTTAGATTTTTCTAATTTTTTATTCAGAATATTTTTTATATCATCTTGACTTTTCTAATTTTCCATTTAGAATATCTTGGCTTCATGTTTAGAATTTTACTTTTTAGGTTATTTTTCTAATTTCTAATTCAAAAATTTTTTTATATGATATTGACTTTTTGTTCAGAATTTTTATTTCTTAGATTTTTAATTTCTAATTATAATTTTTTGTTACTATGGTAGTTGATTTTTCTAATTTTCCATTTAGAAATATTTTTTGATATGATAGTTTTCTATAATATAATATGAAATAATAATATGTGGTTGTATTATACATAACTATTTGACAAATGGTAAGTAATAATTTAAAACTAACTTTTAGACAAAAATTAATAATTTTTACTCTTTAGCTTTTTTTAATTTACTATTTAGAAAGTTTTTATATAACAACTAATTTTTCTAAGTTTTTAAATTATAATTCTAAATATGGCAATTTTTTTATAATAAAATATAAAACGATGACACGAGGTTATGTTATGCACAATTATTTTTAAAAAATAAGTAATTATTTAAAATTAATTTTGATACTAAAATTAATAATATATATTAGTCATAAGCATGTGCATTGCGAGGTATGATTATAATAATAAATTTTAAATAAATTTAATTTTTATTTTTATTAATAATTAAATTAATATGCAAATGATTATTAAAATTTATAAAATTGATAGTAATTATTATTTTATAAAAATTCAATATCAAGTAAATAAAATAATAAAATAAATTTCTCAATTGTAACGGAGAATTATCTATCTTGTGTGACAAAATTTTAAGAGAAAATTAACTAAACTTAAATGAAATAATTCCTAATAATCAATCAAATAAATAATATTAAGTATTTCATAATTAAAAATAAAATTAAGAGATAACTGAAATATATATATATATATATATATATATATATATATATATATATATATATATATATATATGAGATAAATGTAATAGCATATTATTTGTTGAATCATATATTTAATCTTGTACAACATAATTTTAAGAAAAAACTTATTAAACTTGAATGAAGTAATTACTGATAATCTATTGCACTGTCATTTACCCTTATATACTTAAAATTTTGAATAATTAAAGAAATTAATTTAAATCTATACTTTCTATTTTGAATTTTTATTTTTTAGATTTTTAATTTTCTATTTAAAAGTAATTTAGAATTTTTACTATTTAGGTTTCTAATTTTTTTATCCAAAATATGTTGGTTTCCTATCTACAATTTTTACTTTTAGGATTTTCTAATTTTCTGTTTAGAATTTTTTTATATGATCATGACTTCGCAGTCAAAAATTTTGTTTTAAAATTTATAATTTATAAAGTTTTTTATTATGACAGTTGAGTTTTCTAATGTTTTATTTAGAAGTATTTTGTCACGACCCCATTTAGGTTGTGACTGATGTGTTGGACTAAGTGGCAATAAGGCAACCTAAGAGGAGGAGTAAATTGGATTGTAATAAAAAAATAAAAAACACAACCACTGATAACTAAAACGGAAACAACAAACACACTAAACAATACAAAAATTTATAGTGGTTCGACAACTTGCCTACTCCATGTCCAATCTTTCACTTAGGCATTTTTATTCCTTTTAAGGCTCAAGAACAACTTTTCTCTTTTCAAGGTTCAAGGACAACCTTTCTTTTTCCTGGTTCAAGGACAAACTTCCCTTTTATAGGCTCAAGAAGAGCCTTCTCTTTTATAGGCTCAAGAAGAACCTTCCCTTTTACAGGCTCAGAAAGAACCTTCCTTTTTATAGGCTCAAGGATAACCTTCACTTTTACAAGCTTAAGAAGAACCTACCCCTTGGTATTTTTCTAGGCATAACAACAACATTTACAATCACTAGTATGGAAAGATCCAAACAGTGTCTAAGTCTCTCGAATAGATAATAAATACACAATTAGTACTCAAGAAAATCTACTCTCCAGAGTAATAAAAACAATGTCAGTCTACCCAAAATATAAGCAACACCCAAAAAGGTTTTCACAAAGACTTGTTAAAAATATTTACAAGTTGTTCACATGGTTACTCGAAGTTTCTATCTTATTCTTGGCCTCTAAAAAAAATGCTCCTTATATTGCAAAGCTCTAAAATTAGTCATTGGAAAAGTTGATGTTATGTTTGACAACTTTTTTGCAAAACTAGCCGTTAAAGATAACAACACATGTTGTTGTTCATTAACTCACCATTAGACTTGTAATGGTTACTTCCAATGGATGTTGAATGTCTTTCAACGTCCATTGACTTTGACTACAATGCCTATTGGAGAAAGAACAATGTTCGTTATTCATTTTCAGAAATCTTGAACTTCATGCTCTCTTTTTCAAGCTTTGCACAGTTGTTTTTCACGCTCGTTGAGCAATTCACAATGCCCATTGAAAACTCCTTCAATGCTTGTTGAGAATGACCAGTGCCTGTTTTGTGTTTTAGAAGCTTTAGCTCAAACTTGGACACCTTTCCCACACCCGTTGCAAATATACAACATCTGTTGCTAGGCTAGATCAATGCTTATGGTGAGGTCCAACACAGCTCAACTTAGAGCACTTCTCCAATGTCTATTACAAAGGGACAATGCTCGTTGTGATGTCCATAAGACTTTAGTAATTTATAGCATCCAATCAATGTTTATTGTTCATCCTTCAATGCCAGATGAATGGTCCAACGCCCATTGGGAGATGTTCAATGCCCATTGAACTTGTTCTGGTCTTTTAACATTCGTCAGGTCTTGGGGCCACATGTTCTCCAAACATTCTCCCCTTAACATTCACAACAATCTCCCCTTTTAACTTTTGTCAAGTTTGTTCAAATCATCCAAAAATACTAATGTACAAACATTATAACTTCTCATAGTTTTACTATAGTTTTATTATCCTTCAAAATAATAGTTTTGTTGTCATTCAAAATACATCATTCAAAGTAGAAGAGTGAGTCTAATGCCTTAAGTTTACATGTTTTCCAAACATTCTCCCTCTGGCATTCACAACACGGTGCAAGGGAATGGGTCAGTTTAACACCTCTAAAAACCGTAGCAAGCCTATACCAAATTGCTTTTAGCTAATCTTTAATTAATGATTATTGAGATTTTACAATGATAATAAATAATATCCACCATGATTTACATAACAAAATTCATAACATCTATCAACCTATAATTCTTACTATTTTAAATTGTGGAGTGCTAGAATTTAAATAAATTAGGAATGAGTATTATATAATATGCTCACATGGATAGAGGATTGCGAGATTGTAAAAAATAATATATCGGTCAATTACTACCTGAAAAATTTATTGAGATTGTCAGTTTTAAAAGTGAGGTAATATTATATACTTCTATAACCTACTAGGTGAGAATGCATTATCCATTAATAGGAACCATACATGACAAATATGCAAGCATTGGATTATATATATATCCACCTTCTTCTTTTCTACTCTTTTTTATCCTCTTTCTAAATTTTTCTAAGCACCAATTCAACCCCACCTTCTTGGTGCTTAGGGCCAACAAGTGGTATCAGAGTTAAGTCTCACATTCAAGCCTTAATTGGGTGAGCAAAGTTCATGGCACAAGAGGGAATCCACTCACACTTCAAGCCCTACTTTGATGGATCCAACTATACTCATTGGAAGAATAGGATAGAGATCTATCTTGACACAGATGTAGTAGACCTTTGGGATGTCATTGTCAAAAAATGAAAGCAACCCTCTAAAGTAGTGGATGGACTTGAAGAACTCATTCCAAAGGAAGATTAGGTTGAAGCTCATAGGAGAGCAATGGCCATTCTTCTAAGCTCTCTCTCTCTAGGGAAGAGATTGGAAGAGTGCAACATTATCAAACAGCTCATGCCATTTGGAAGACTCTTTAAAACTATCATGAGGCATAACATTGGTTAAATCAAGCCATTTAGAGATATACGTGACAGAATGGGAGCTCTTCATAATGAAAGACCATGAAAGCATCACTGAAATGACGAATAAACCCCTATCCATCATCACTAACATGAAGAAATTTGGAAGAATTCTCACTACTTATGATGTAAACATAAAAATCCTTAAAACTCTTCCATTAGATAAGTTTATTGCAAGAGTGTGCAACATTCAAGAGTCCAATCCAGAGATTAGGAAGGTACCTACGGATGTGTTGATAGGCAAACTCTTAACTCATGAGTTGGCCTTATAAAAGGATAAGCAAATGAAGAAACTAAGGGGCCAAGGAGACAAATCAGAAAAATAATGAAGAACCTTGGCACTCAAATCCTCAATAAAGGATAAGCATGTAGAAATAACCTCTAGTGATGAAGAAAGTGACAAAGAAGAAGAGGAGCTAGCAATGCTCTCAAAAAGGACAAAGGAGTTTATTAGAACAAGAAAAGAGAGAAGAAGCTTCAAGAAGACAACTCCTAATCCTAGAACGAGATCCAATGAAGTCATTTGCTATGAGTGTGGCAAGTAAGACCACATCAAATATGATTGTCCCAAAATAAAGATGAAGAAGAGATGGGACAGAGAGAAGAAGAATATTTTCTCAGCCACTTAGGATGATAGCTCAAGTAAAGATGAAGAAGAAGGAAAAGTTGCCAACATTTACTTCATGGCACAAGAAGACTCTCCAAATGATGTAAGTACTTCTTCCCATTCTCATTTAGATTTAGAAGATTTTGATGAGATAGATGAAGAGCTTCTAGAGGCTCTTACTATGAGATGTGACAAATACAAGTCATAAATGAAGTCTTACAAGAAAAAATGTCAAAAATTAGAAGATGATTATAAATCCCTCAATGACCTTATAAGCGAATTAAGAGCATCAAATGATGAGCTCAAAAAATCTGTGAAAAATCTTTCTACATCATCTTCTTCATTAGCTTCATTGAGAAAAGAGAATGACTCTATAAAAGGAGAAGTCATTAAGCTTAGAAGCTCAATCTCTAAGTTCCACAAAGGAAAGGAAGCCTTGGACATATTGATTGTGTCTCAAAGACCACCATTGATTATACATGGTCTAGGCTTCAATGGAGCCTCCTCATCATCACAACTACATTTGTTAGATCATCAGAACCTCAAACCTCAAGTGTTGAGGTAATTGGGAAGAAAAATGCTCCTAGCACTAAGCCTTTTAAGCCTAAGGGCAAAAGGAAGGCTCCCCTAAGCTCTAGAGCCAAGACTCAAAGAGCTAACCATGCCTACATGTACAACAAAAAGCATGCTTACTCTCATAAACAATTCTCTACTACTTCTCATCACGCATGCACATGCAAGCATACATATAATCAAGGTATGAGAAGGCCTCCTACTCATACTAAATTTATGCATAGGAGAAAGATTCACAAGTCTAAACTCCAATGCCATTATTATATGAAATTTAGGCATGTTAACATTCATTATTTTATTAGGAAGGCTCACCTCAAATTAGAAGACCCTTCAACTCCTAACCTCCTAGTACCCAAGTATGCTTGGGTACCTAAGAAAAGGTGACTCACTTTTATTATGTAGGGGAGTGTGGCAGCCACCAAATCAAGCAATTCGCATGTAGATAGTGGATGTTACAAGCAAATGACTGGAAATAGAAAGCTATTAACGACATTGAAGAAAAAAGAAGGTGGAGATGTCACATTTGGTAATAATGCCAAGGGTAAGATAATTGGCATTGGAACTATTGATAAGAATAGTTGTTCATTAATTGATAATGTTTTATTAGTTAATGACTTACAACATAATTTATTGAGTGTAAATCAATTATGTGACAAAGGTAATAAAGTCACCTTTGATCCTAGGAAATGTCGAGTCACCACTTTAATGGATGATGAGGTTATTTTCAAGGGTGAAAGGAAAGGCAATACCTATTCAATTGACTTAAAAAATTTGGCTAACCAATCTTTTAAGTGTCTTATGTCTTTGAGCAATGAAGCTTGGTTATGGCATAGAAGGCTTGGACATGCAAGTAAGGATCTTCTTTAAAGCCTATCTAAAGGAAAGTTGGTGGAAGGCCTTCCCAAGCTAAATTTCACTAAAGATAAGATATGTGGTCCTTGCCAAATGGGGAAGCAACATCAAGCCTCCCATAAAGCAAAAAATGTTATAAGTTATTTAAGACCTCTTCAACTAGTTCATATGGACTTTATAGGACCCACTAGGAGTGCTAGCTTAGGTGGAAAACATAATGCACTAGTCCTAGTTGATGACTACTCTAGGTTTACTTGGATGTCTTTTTTAGCTCATAAGAGTGATACTTTTGATGCTTTCAAAAGTTTTACAAAAAGAGTTCAAAATGAAAAAGGTTACTTCACTTCTTCTATTAGAAATGACCATAGAATGGAATTTCAAAATGAGTCTTTTGAAACTTATTGTTTGGAGAATGAAGTTTTTCATAATTTTTCAACTCCTAGAACACCACGATAAAATGGTGTTGTAGAGAGAAAAAATAAAATACTAGTAGAAATGGCTAGAACCATGTTCAATGAGTATTCTTTACCTAATCACTTTTAGGCCAAAGCCATTAATACTTCGTTTTACATTGTAAATAGAGTTTTTAAAAGACTCATTCTCAATAAAACTTCTTATGAGCTATGGAATGGTAGAAAACCCAAGATATCATACCTAAAAGTATTTGGATGTAAATGTTAATATTTTTTAAATACCAAGGATAATCTTGGGAAATTTAACTCCAAGACCAATGAAAGAACATTCTTAGGCTATTCCACCTCTAGCAAGGCATATAAAGTCTTCAATAAGAGTTCAATGGTAGTTGAAGAGTTTATGAATACGATCTTTAATGAATCTAGTAAACTTAATCTTGGGAAAGGTGTTTTTGTTGATGATCTTGTAGGTGATTTTGAAAAGCTGAAATTGGAAGACACTACAAGAAGAGAAGATAAAAACAAAGAAGGAGGTGAATCATCAAAAGAAAATGAGGAGCCACAACATCAATAAAGAGATGAGCTAAGCCAAGATCTATCCAAAGATTGGAGATTTTTCAAATATCACCCCAATGACTTGATCATTGGTAATACCTCCAAGGGTGTAAGTACTTGATCACAACTTCATCCTTTATATAATAATCTTGCCTTTGTTTCTCAACTTATGCCAAAATCAATTGATGAGGCTCTTGATGATAAGAGTTGGGTGCTTACTATACAAGAGGAACTCAACCAATTTTAGAGAAACAAGGTATGGGAACTTGTCTCTAGGCCTAAGGAGTACTCCATTATAGGTTGCAAATGGGTGTTTAGGAACAAGTTAGATGAGTAAGGTCTTATCACAATAAATAAAGCTAGATTGGTTGCTAAGGGATACAATCAAGAGGAAGGCATAGATTTTGATGAGACATTTACCCCCATTGCAAGATTAGAGGCCATTAGGATACTTTTAGCTTTTGCATGCCACATGAATTTTAAGTTTTTTCAAACGGATGTGAAAAGTGCATTTTTGAATGGAATTATTAAGGAGGAAGTCTATGTTGATCAACCTCCTAGTTTTGAGTCACATTGTTTTCCAAATCATGTTTTTAAATTGAACAAAGCCTTATATGGATTGAAACAAGCTCCAAGAGCTTGGTATGAAAGGCTTAGTTCATTTCTCTTGAAAAATGACTTTCATGACATCATACTATTTGTTAAAAAGCACAAGCACGATACACTAATTGTACAAATCTATGTTGATGATATCATTTTTTGTGCTACTAATGAGTCTCTTTATAAGGATTTTGCTAAGTGTATGACTAGGGAATTCGAAATGAGCATGATGGGAGAGCTCAATTTTTTTCTCGGTCTACATATCAAGCAAACCAAAGAAAGGATCTTCATCAACCAAGCCAAGTACATAAGAGAGTACATAAGAGAAATACTCAAGAAGTTTGGCATGGATGGTTGCAAAGTAGCCAAAACCCCCATGAGTGGTACCATCAAGCTAGACAAAGATGAATCGAGTAAGACGGTAGATGAAAAAATATATCGAGGTATGATCGGATCTCTACTTTATCTTAGTGCTTTTAGGTTGAATATCATGTTTAGTGTATATATATGTGCTAAGTTCTAATCCTCTCATAGAGAGTCTCATTTAAATGTTGTTAAGAGAATTTTTAAGTATTTGCATGGCACAATTCACTTAGGGTTATGGTATCCTAAGGATTCATCCTTTAGTCTCATAAGATATTCGAATACAGATTATGTGAGTAGTTTATTAGATAGAAAAAGCACTTCTGGGACTTGTTAATTTATAGGAGAATACTTAGTATCTTGGTTTAGCAAAAAGTAAGTGTCGATTACCCTATCCACCACAAAAGTTAAGTATGTTGCTACGAGTTGTTGTTGCACCCCAGTTCTTTGGATGAAACAACAATTGAAGGATTTTGGCAAAGTGATTCATCACATTCCTATTTAATGTGATAACACTGGTGCTATTAATCTTTCTAAGAATCCTATCCAACACTTTAGGAGCAAACACATAGATATTAGACATCATTTCCTAAGAAATCATGTGCAAAAGGGTGATGTTGTGTTAGAATTTATTGACACAAATCATCAACTTACAGATATTTTCACTAAACCTCTCAATGAAGAAAGATTGAACTTCATTAATAGAGAATTAGGACGCTTGATGGAAGCTCCCTAAAGTGAAAATTTGATCTTATGTATGACTGCTATGTGTGTTGATTGTATGTCTTGTGTTCTCTTTTTGACACATTTCAAGTGGATCACAATTTTAATTCTTTCAAATCTTATTTTTTCTTTCTTATCCTTGATGACTCATAATTCGCGGTCGCTATCTTATCTTCACAATCGCAAATTACAAGTCCTAGTCACCCGACTATTAAAACATCAAATCGTGGTTGCGAGAATCAAGCTCTACCATGAATATTGATCAAGAATTCAAATTTTTTACCATTGTAGTGTGTTTTCCCAAGGAAAATTTGTCCATTACTCACATTTTTCAGAAATCATGGTTGCGATCTAGGAATTCATGGACACAAATTTGAGTAACTGTCAAGCCATTAAGTGATTTGACTGCCAATTTCCAACTCTATATTAAACCATTTTTTATTGTTTCTAGCCGTTTGTGCATCCCTTCAATGGCTATATAAACCTTCTAAACTATGATTTTCATCACTTCATCCTATTCTAAAACTCTCATCCTTGCAAAGCTCTCAAATTCTTCAATCTCTTCATCCTTTACAATGGCTTCCAAGAAGATCTCAAGAGCAGACAAGTGCAAGGTTGTGGCTCAGCCATCTGTACCCCTTGCACTCCAACTAATGAAGGCATCATTAAGGAGGAGAAAGAAAGGTACAAAGCAAAATCTTTCAAGATCATCCTCCCCAATAAGATTCCTTCTACCTTTCTGTTGGAAACCTTGGGCATCAACGCAGAGATTCGTGCTTTCATCTCCAACTTGAGCTGGAATAAGTTCATCTTTCGGGATGAACTCGATTACAAAGAAATTATAAGGGAATTCATGTGCACGGTCCAATTGAGCCACAAAGTCGATTTTCAAACAGGGAAATACGGTTTAGTATTCCAAGCTTTTGGTGATCCTTTTTATATTACCTTTAAACAACTATCCTCCCTCTTCAATCTTGAAGTCGGAGAAAACATTCCATTTATCATCTTCGTACTTGATGTGATTTATTTTAAATTATAGTTGAAAATATCTATTGAAGCTAAACTTGACCCCAGAACCTCATTGGCCAAACACATTAAAACCCTACCTCTTTGGATACTTTATTGTATTATCACCTTTTCCGTAAATGCTAGAGGTGATGGTAATGAGAAAGTATCACAAAAAGACTTGGCATTTATTTTCTGCCTTGTCAAAAACAAATTGATTCAAACTAACTGATATCTTGTGGATCAATTGATCCACATGAGTACCAAACCCAAAAGCCAATTCCTTCTGCCTTCTCACATTACTGTGATTTATCGCTTTGTAGGGGCATTTGATGAGGAAAATGAAAAATTCCTTACCAAAAAACTCCTCCCTTTTCAAAACTTTCTTGACCTCACTTATCTTATCAATGCCAAAGCCATACACTCGGATACCTATGCCTATACCCTGGGTGTTATTGGGGCTAAGAAAATGGAAAATTCCCAAGCCTCTAAGAGGAAGAGGCTCATCATAGAAGAAGGAACACCTCCAATTCCCCCTCCTCAACCAAAACCCAAATCCAAACTGTCTTTTGCCACCATTAACAAAAAAATGGACAAGATGATGAGAATGATGAAAAAGAGATTCCTATTTCTCTCACATCTTTATAGTGACATGGTGGATTTACAAGAAAAGTTAGGTGTTCCTCCTTGTCATCTTTTGCACTACATAGAATTTGAAGATAATCAAGAAAAAGAGGACAATGAAGAAGTTGAGGATGAAGATGAAGCAGAAGGTGCCAACAATGAGAAAGTAGAAGATATTTTTGGAGATGATGATGACTCTCCAACTTTCTAGACTGGGGATTTCTTGTATTTTCTTTTTATTTTTAATTGCAAAACTTATGATCCCATATTTTTTTTATAAATAAATAAGATATGTTTCTTTGCAATTCCTTGTCTTGAGTGATTGATGGAATTTACCTTTATTGCATATTTATTTTGTTCCTTATGAACACTTATCTACTTGTTATGCATGTATTCTTTTCCATTATGAACCCTCTTTTTGATATTGTCAAAGGGGGAGAGATAGAAACAAGCTAAGTTTAAGGGGGAGAGAAAATAACTAGCAAATAATAACATAAGTTGAGGGGTAGCATCATACTATCATACTTAGGATGATTTTTAGAAATTTTACTTTGAATGATTGAATGCCATACTTAGGAAATTTCACCTTAAGTATTCATTGAATCATATTATACTCTAACTTCACATTTTTGCATTATTTTCCCTTAGGATCAATCTAAGTTGTCAAAATCAAAAAGGGGGAGATTGTTAGACTAGGGTGGTTTATCCTAAGTCTTGGACCTCTATTGATCTTGACAAAGGAGATTGATCAATCCTAATATTTCAACTGAATGTTATTTTGCAGAATTAAGTTAGATTTTCAAGTGGAAGTTGGTTGGAGTTCATAATCTTAAAAAAGGCAAAGTTTGTTCAAATTTGTAGTCAGTGACTTATAATAATTGACCGCGACCTAGCTCAAGAACAGGATGAAACTAGGCTAGATGAATTCGTGGGCATTATCTCTGCCGCAAATCATCTAAAGATGGGAGTGTCAAAGTCACAGACAAATGCGCTGTCAGTGTTGCGTCTCATTTGCGACCGAGAAATTCATAATGTCTAAGGGGGGAACCAAGTCCACAACCATAGTGTGCCAAATGTCCCAGGTATCCATTGAAGAACAAAATTGGCAAGGGCGAAATTAGGAGTAGCGACTGCGATTCAAGAAAATGAAGATTGTCTTTCAAATAGAAGAATTCACGTCTTGAGTCATGCCTTATACAAAGAATAATCGCGACCTCAACTTTTATGGGCAATTAGAAAGTAATGACTATATTTTCTTGATGGACCAATGAGGCAATGACACGTGGACTAGCCGTTAGACACAAATGGTGTTTTTTACTGTAAGTTTTAGCTCCTGTATGAACAGTCGCGACTGTAAATCCTCAGTAGCGACTACGATTCTTGTCTATCATGCAATTAATGCAGAACCTACCTAGCATGATTTAGAGATTTTATGAGCTTTTTAGTGTAACGTCTCTTTGGTGGGTATGAGCTATAAATACTCCACCAAACAGATATAAATGCGAGAGAATTCATTAATTTATAACAAAACTCTTGCACTCTTACTACTCATTCTTTCTATTCTTCAAGTGATTGTTTGGTGTGAGCCTGTAAAAACACTAAAGAGAGATTTTAGTGTTAGCCTTAGAAAACACTTGTAAGAAAGGTTGTTGTGTGAGCCTTAAAAACACAAAGTGTAAAAGTCAGATGTGAGCTTGGAAACACCATTTTTAAGTTAGTGAAACACCCAATTGCATAGAATTAGGGAGTGGACGTAGGGTTAATTATACTCGAACCAATATAAATCGTTTTTATTCTTTTCTGCTCTTATTTATCCTCTTTTTAAATACCCCCCCCCCCCCCCCCCTTTCTTGGTGCCTAGGGCCAACAATCTCATAATATCATAGTATTTTAATATCCTCATCCTGGAGAGCAAGCTCAACTAAGGCATTATCCCATCATATTTTATTAATATCCTAAGCGATAGAGCAAGCTCAACAAGGGTACTATCACATCAATCACAATCTTTTATATTTGATCAAACCAATGAGCACTTGGTCTCAATGTAACCCCACTAGGTGGCATGTTCATGCACTTAAACCATGGTCACATCATATCACAATCATTACACATACATATAAACATACAATGCAACATCAATAATAATAATAATAATAACAACAACTAGAAAAGTCATGCCATATATGAAATGTTGAAATTATAAACGCTAATATGACATAAAAATATATAAGGGTTGCAGGAGAGTCTAAATAAAGAAATAATTTATTAGAATCAATATAGAATATTATCCACAACTTAACTCTTAAGATTTTTTTTTTAATTCCACAAGTCCTCATTTAAATTTTCACTGAAATTTCTAACAAAATTTTGACAACATCTCTCTTACAAAGTGGATATAAACTCCACCTGTAAAACGGGTCGATTTCCTATAAAAATACTTCTATAATATATTTCAACATTATTCATTTCCAATCGGATTTTCGAACTTCTCATATACCCGACTGAACAAACACATTATATAATCCAATAATTAAAAATTCTCAATTTATCAACACAATCCTCCATATAATTTTCAACAACTATAAATACTCATAAAAATAATAATTTACTTTCATCAACAAACCCAAAATATCCATATCATTTTCAATTTCACTAGAATATCATTTCATTTCAAATTCTCACATTTAAAGAATTATTTTAAGAGAAAATAAATATGAAAATCATACACAAAAATAATAAAAATCAAATTATACAATATGGTAAATTTATATGATTTTTGGATTTAAAATCAAAACTATTACTTCATAAATAGATCTAGAAAATAATCTTTTAATTAAAATCAATCCAAAATGTATTTATTCGCTCACCAAACTTTAATATTAAAATAATCATTTCATAAATAGTTCTTTAAAATGATTTTTAAATCTAAATTTAATTCTCAACATATATATAAATAATTACTAAACAAAAATACATATTTCTAAGTTTATCCAATCACCTGGAATGTAGGATTAAAAGTCAACTATCTTTTCATTCTGATGATCAATTTCATTCTCAAGTAAATTCTCTATTCACTAATCCGGAGCATTTATAATTTGCGAGAATTGTACCATTGTGTTTCAGACAATGAATAAAGCATTCTACCTCGCTTTGCCTTCAAAACCTCGTCAGAGCCGCCACCCACAATGGTCAGAGTTTGTCACCAGTGATCGCTAGGAAAACGACTAAAGTCATCTTGTAGATCGTCTTTCCAGGAGTTCGTAAGAACTTACGACATCATCATATGAGCTAACATTTGTTCGATATCGCCTAAAAACTAAAATTTGATCAAAACTTTGACCAACCATTGCATTGCCATCCAACCTCCGTTCTAGATGAATCATAAATCCATGAAAAACTTGTGAAGAGAGAATAGCATCTTGAATCACTCAATTTGGAACTACAATTGAAAAGTCATAGCCATTTGAAATTTTGTCCTGTTTCATCGATTTTTATGTTGCAATCACTGTTAATTGTGTTTTCAGGTATGATAAAGCTAACCAAATGCCAACTGGTAGGCCGCCTGAACTCTCTCTCTCTCTCTCTCTCATGCACAGTGCAGGACTAATGTCCCTCACCTAGCCAAAACTCATCAGTTTTAGCTTTAAGCCAAAATGTACAAGGAATTTTTTTTTTTCTCATTTCATTTCTTTTTTTACTATAATAATAATGATAACAATAATAATAACAATAATAATATTTCTCATAATCAAAATTTAAATCTCTCAAATATTTAATTAATTAAATTATTTTCTTAATTAAAATTTCTCATCAATAGTTAAATTATAAAATAACTTGAATTAATTCAATTCTCTTAAATATAATATGATATTTTCACTTAACAAATTAAAATTAAATTTACTTAAATCAAATAATAAATCAGCTATAATAATTATTTTCATAATATAAATATTTCTCAAAAATTAATTTAATCTCTCAAAAATTAATAAAATCTTCTAACATAATAACTTTCATAATTAATTATATTAATATGAATAATTTAAATCCTTAAATATATATTTTTTACAAGAAACTCATTTTAATATGTTAAATATTTTCTTTTTCTCATTACATTTAAATCCCTAAATATGCATTATTTATCAAACTTAATTTATAAAACTTAATTAATATAGAATATATTATAATATTTTAATTTAAATAATAATCCCATTAATTTAAAATCATTTATCTTTAAAATATTAATGTATCTATTAAATCCAATAAGTCATATAGAATCATAATTACATGTACTTAGATAAATTGAAAATTCTACTAAAAAATACTTTACACCTTTTTAAAATTAATTTCACCACATTGTTCATTACATGAAAATATATATGAATCCAAATCATTTTTCTTGATAAAGTTGACTCGTATATTATTTAAATACTCAAATTAAATCTAATATAAAAATAAAATCTCAAATAAGTATGTTTTAATAAATCTAATACTTATAATTTTAGAGAAACATAAATTATAAATTTTAGGGTGTTACATATTTTTTGCTATGACAATTTTAGATAACATAATGTAAAAATATACAATTATTTGACAAGTAATAAACAATGATTTAAAACTAATTTTGGGACTAAACTTAATAACTTTTACTATTTAGGTTTTCTATTTAGAAGATTTCTTTATATGACAATTAATTTTTCTTATTTTCTATTTAAAATTTTATAGTATGATAGTTTTCTATAATATAGTATAGAATAATGACATGCGTCGATATTATATATAATTGTTTGACAAATGACAAATAACTATTTAAAATTAATTTTGAGGTTGAAATTAATGATGTATATTGCTCGTGAACCCATACATTGTGTAGTATGATTATAATAATAAATTTTAAATAAATTTGGTATTTGTTTTTATTAAATAATTAGTTCATTAGTTAAATGATTAAATTAATATATAACTAAATAATTAAAATTTATAAAAATTATTATTATTTTATAAAAAGTTATTATCAATTAAATAAAATAATAAAATAAAGTTTTCAAACTTATAATTATGTACGGGCTTAGTTGTAAGAAAAAATTTTCTATTTTATATGACACAATTGTAAATAAAAATTTATTAAACTTAAAAGAATTAGTTTCTAATAATCAATTAAAATAAATAATATTACATGTTTCATAATCAAAAATAAAATTAATAGATAATTATAAACTACATCTATATATACATATGTAAGATAATTATAATAAAAAATTATCTATTACATTTTATCTTCAATTTTATGTAGTATAATTTTAAGAGAAAATTTATTAAATTTGAATAAAATAATTTCTGATAATCTATTATACTGTCACTTGTCCCTATATATTTAAAATTTTAAATAATTAATAAAATTAATTTAAATATTGACTTTATATTTAGAATATTTACTTTCTAGATTTTTCTAATTTTCTATTTAGGAGTAATTTAAAATTTTTACTTTTTATGTTTTCTAATTTTTGTTCACAATATTTTTTATGTGATCTTGACTTCTTATTTAGAATTTTTACTTTTTAGATTTTTAATTTCTAATTTTAAAATTTTGTTATTATGCCAGTTGAGTTTTTTAATTTTTATTTAGAAATATTTTTTGATGTGACAGTTTTCTACAATATAATATAAAAATGCTCAATTATTTGACAAATGACAAACAAGATTTAAAACTAATTTTGAACTGGAATTAATAATTATATCTATTTAGATTCTTAGTTTCCTATTTAGAAGGATTCTTTATATGACAATTAATTTGTTTAATTTTCTATTTAGAATTTTAATATGACAATTTTCTAATATAATATAAACAATGACACATGGTTATGTTATATATAATTATTTGACAAATGAAAAATAACTATTTAAAACTAATTCTGAAACATAAATGAATAATATATACTACTCGTGATCCTATATTGTGTGCTATGATTATAATAATAAATTTAGTATTTATTATATTAAATAATTAGTTATTTAGTAAAATAATTAAATTAATATATAAATAATAATTAATATTTTATAGAAATTAATAATAATAATAATAATTTTATAAAAAAGTTATTATCAATCAAATAAAATAATAAAATAAAATTTCAAATCTTACAATTATGTATGAAGTTAGTAGTAACAAATAATTGTCTATCTTATGTGCATTGATTTTAAGAGAAATTTGATTAAATTTGAAAGAAATATTTTGTCACGACCCCACTTAGACCATGACCGACACCAGGGAATGGGTAGATTTAATGCCTTTAAAACCTGTAGCAAGCCTATTCCATCTTATTTTCAACCAATCTTCAATTAATAATTATTTGGATTTCACAAGGGTAATATGAAACATCTATCCTGATTTACATATATGGAAAAGTTCATGCTAACATGACAAAATTGAACATAGTATCTAAATCCATAATATTTATCAGTATACAAATCTTACTAAGCCAAACTGTGGAGTTCTAGATTTGAACATGTAGTAATGAATATTATGTAATATGCCCACACGGATGAAGAATTGCAAGACTATTAAAAATAATCTATTGGATCAACTAGTTCCTGAAAAATTAATTGAGATTATCAGTTTCAAGGGTGAGATAATATTATTTCTAACCTAACTTCTAAAATTATTTTTTTCATAGATCCCTATTTTAATTTTCACCGAAATTTCTAAAGAAATTTTGGCAGTATCTCCCCTAAAATTGGACAAAATCCCCCTCATAAAACATGTCAATTTCTTGTAAAATCACTTTTATAATATATATCAATATCACTCACTTTAAGTTGGGTCTCAAAACTTTTCATACACCCAATCAAACACATTTATTTGTTCTCCGATTAATCAACATAATCTTCAATAATCATATAATTAATAATATATTTCAAGTAAACTAATCAATTACATTAATTGAATAATCATAAATAATATATCTAAATTTTCCAATAATAAATTATATATATATATATAAATTATATAGCTTAACGCTAATTACTCAAAATTTTCTCAAATCATCATTAAGCCTAAGATATTAACTAAACAATTAGAGATAACCAATAAATCAAGTATATAAATATTCATATATATAGATATATATTACTATTTAATTTAGTCAATCTAACTATTAGTTAAATTAATTTTTAGCTAAAAAAATAACAATTTACATAAACAAAAAAAAAAATCTATTTATATTATCATTGTAATATTAACTATTACCCATTTAATTTATATTTATATTTATATTAACATTTACACACACACACACACACACACACACACACACACACACATATATATATATATATATATATATATATATATATATATATATATAACTCATTAACTAATCAATCAACTTACTTTCATTAATCCATCTAACATTTATAATAAAAGTTCAATAATTCTACTTAATCTTAATTAATTCTCTAAAATTCATCTTTTAATTCAAAATTCTATTTGATTAAAATATCTATAAATAATACCATAATTATCATTAATTATTATTAATCTCTTAAATTTAAATTCTCATAAATAAATTTATATTTTATTTTTTAAATATAATTAAAAGTCATAGTTGGCACTAGATGACTTGGTTTGACGAGCTGAAGTTACTGTCCATAACATTCGTTTTAGTGATCATCAGAGTCTAGTGGAACACTTTAACCCAAGGTTTTTGGACCTCCTGAGTTCATTTCCAGTGTCAATTTTATCAAAAGAAGCTGGAAAATAGGGGAAATGTGAGGGGCAGCCCTGATGACGAATTTTCCTCTAGTTGTTCCCGAAAATCTGGTTGGTTTTTGAGAAATTTCATGTTATCGGAGTGATGAGGAGTTGGAGAATTACTTGTAGCTGAAATTTCGTGAATTTTAGAGATGATATGGGTGGTGAATGGAGGTGAAGAAATGAAGAAGGAAAAGAACAAGGAAAAAGAAAAAAATGTAGGGGCAGGGGGCTGTTTTATCGGGAAAGGATGGAAAACAAATGGAGAAGATGGGAAAAATTCTTATCTTAATCCCTCACTAATGGCCTTATTCCCAATAAATTCCTCCTTGTTTATTTCTTCAATCACAAAAGTTTATGTTATAGTCCTTTTAGCCCTTTTTTGTTCCACCATTTTATTTAGTTAGTTTAATTAATTATTCATCAATAAGAGAAAATAATTCGATATTCTTAACTATAAAATTGGGTTATTACAACATTCGTAATTAAATAGATCATATCATTTTAATAACATCATTTCTCTATATTAAATTTATACTTAAATAACAAATTTCATGTCTTTAAGTTCTTAATTTATTAAATATATATTACCACAAACTCATTAAATTTAAACCCTTTTTAATATATAATATTTATCAAACATAACTTATTAAACTTAATTGATAATATATAGTAAAATCTTAATTAAAATAATAATCATACTAATATAAAATCATTTATCTTTAAAACATTAATATATCTATTAAATCTAATAAATCATTAAGAATCATAATCACATATGCTTAAATAAATTTAAAATCTACTTAGAAAATATTTTACCTCTTTTTAAAATTAAATTCACCACATTATTTAATATATATATATATATATATATATATATATATATATATATATATATATATATATATATATATATATATATTCTGATAAAAAAATTTACTCTTATACTATTTAAATACTCAAATTATATCTAAAATACAAATAAAATCCAAATAAGTATATTTTAATAACTCTAATACTTATAACATTAAAGAAATTTTAGGGTGTCACATAATTCTTAATAATCAATCAAACAAATACTATTAAGTATTTCATAATAAAAAAACAATTAATAGATAATTGCAAACTCTATCTACATATGTAAGATAATTATAACAAAAAATTATCTATTAAATCATACTTTCAATTTTATGTAATACAATTTAAGAGAAAATTTATTAAGTTTAAATAAAGTAATTTTTGACATTCTATTGCAATGTTTTTGTTTAGAAATATTTTTAAAAATTTTACTTTTTAGATTTTAAAAATTTTCTGCTACGAATTCCTTAGCTTCCTATTTAGAATTTTTACTTTTTAGTTTTTTTTTTAATTTTCTATTCTGAATTTTTTTAATACTATTTCGACTTCCTGTTCAAAATTTTTACTTTTTAAATTTTCAATTTAGAAAGTTTTTTATTATGTTAGTTGAGTTTTCTAATTTTTATTTAGAATTATTTTTTGGTGTGATATTTTTTATTATATTTTTTTATTTTTCTATTTAGAAGGTTTCTTGTATGATAATTAGTTTGTTTAATTTTCTATTTAAAATTTTTTAATATGACAGTTTTTTGACAAGTGACTATGTTATATACAATTGCTTGTCAATGACAAGTAATTATCTAAAACAAATTCTAAAGCTAAAATTAATAATATATACTAGTCCTTAACCCATGTTGCACAATATAATTATAATAATAAATTTCAAATAACTTTAATATTTAATTTATTAAATAATAAGATAATTAGTTAAATGATTAAATTAACATAATAATAATAATAATAATAATAATTGTTATTTTATAAAAAAAAATTATTATCAATTAAATAAAATAATAAAATAAAATTTTGAAACTTATAATTATGTATAGTGTTAGTTGTAACAAATATTATCTATTTTATGTGAAACAATTTTAAGAGAAAATTTATTAAATTTGAATGAAGTAATTTTTAATAATCAATTAAACAAATACTATTAAGTATTTCATAATAAAAAATAAAATTAATAGATAATTGCAAACTATATCTATGTATGTGAGATAATTATAATAAAAAATTATCTATTGAATTATATTTTCAATCTTGTATAACACAATTTTAAGAGAAAATTTATTAAATTTAAATGAAATTCTTGACAAGTGATTGCATTATCATGTTCTCTTATATACTTAAAATTTTGAATAATTAATAGAATTAATTTAACTTGGCTTCCTATTTAAAATTATTGCTTTTTAGATTTTTCTAATTTTTAGTTTAGAAATAATTTATAATTTTTACTTTTTATGTTTTTTTCTAATTTTTTAGATTTTTTCAATTTCAAATCTATAAAATTTTTTATTATGACAATTATGTTTTCTAATTTTTATTTATAATTATTTTTTTGATATGATAATTTTCGATGACATAATGTAATATAATGATATGTGACTGTATTTTATATAATTATTTGATAAATAATAAATAATAATTTAAAATCAATTTTGACACTGAAATTAATAATATATTGATCATATTTTTAAAAGGTTGTTATCATTATTATTTTTAATAAAAATCCATGAATGGGACTGATTGAATGGAATGAATCGCAGGCATAAGCTTCCATAATTTTCCAAACTTGAGAAGGTACCACCTTCGCATATAAAAGCATATATGACTTGAGGCACCATTATATATTTTATTCTATTACCAATAAAATTAATTATTATAACGACACTTAGGACAATTGAACAGAACATCAATGGTTCGTCTAAGACAACATAAACGTGCGTATATCAATAGAAATAATCTTATCAACATAATTGGTCACGATCCTATCCAGTCTATAATTATTAGAATTTAAAAGTTTTATAAAAGTGCAAACAGTACCAACATTACCAGTAATGCCGCACATAAGGTAGCTGTCCTTTTCCAACATTTATATATTTGGTTCATTCTTAATCTGGTTCGGTTCGACTTAATTTAAATCTCAATTTAAATAATAAAAATTATTTAAAATTAAAATTGAATATACTATTTATTAGATACAATTCAATTTTAATTTAGATTTTTTATTATTTTTATTTATTTTTTTAACTCAATTTGATTTATTCAAGATTTATACTCACTCATATGTGTAGTAATGATAATGATAATGTGGCTGATGATAGGACCTGATGCTCACCTATACCCTCATAACGTAATTTATTATGTTTTAGCTGATCAATTGCCTTCTAGTTTAGTTTTCTTCTTTTGGTGTACTTTCTTGTGGTTAATTAGTTTGTGTATAGAATATCATTTCTCATATAGGTATTCTAATTTTTCTAGAATATAGTTAAATACATATTTTTTTCGATCTTCAGCCAATAGATGATTTAGGTATTGAATTTTTTTTTAGTTTTTTCACTATATTTTTTTTAAATTTAAAAGCATTTTGGGTTTTGATAAATTTTATGTATAAGTGGATTATTTTCTATATCATTGATTTTTCTCTTTCTATTTTTTTTCTCATAATTGGTATAGAAGGAAAAATTAAGATGATATTGAAGGTATTATTGGCATGGGTATAAATTTAACAAAAAATATAACCGGACTTAATAGTATAATAAGTAAACTGAAACGGCTTATTTTATGTGCATTTGAAAAGTAAGGGACTACTTACTTAATTATGACAAATTATATGAGTTTTATAGTAATTAACCCACAGCAAAAAAAAGGCAAAACCAATAGATGGCCAAAAAAGAAGAGAGCAGACGGCCACACACAAATAAAGACAAAATCTAAATAAAATAATGTACAGCTCAAAATTCCTCCTTCAATGGGTGCTCTCCTCAGGACCGCCGTAGCTCGCTCACCCTCATATCTCCTCCGTTACCTCGTTGGCGTTCTCTCTCTTACTGCCTTTGTCCTTTACCAGGTAGCTATTATTATCTCTTTCTCTTCAATTCAACTGTGACATTAATCTGTTTTTTGTTCTTTTTCTTCCAACAGGTAGACAGATTCGCGTCCAAAACTAAAACATTAGCAGGTCACAACTTAAACCCAACCCCATGGCACATTTTCCGGCCCAAAACGTTTAACGAACAAACCCGTCAAGCTCAAGCCTACAAAATCATACGATGCTCCTATCTCACTTGCCCCTACACCAACACCAAAACCCAAAAACGATACCATTTCGCTCAATCCTCCCCTACATGTCCCAAGTTTTTCAGGTTTATCCATCATGATCTAAAGCCGTGGGCCCGGACTGGGATAACCAAGGAACATGTAATGAAGGCTAAGGATTATGCATCTTTTAGGGTTGTGATTTATGAGGGGAGATTGTATTTGGATATATATTACGCGTGCGTGCAGAGCAGGATGATGTTTACTGTATGGGGCTTTTTGCAACTGTTGAGAAAGTATCCTGGATTGATACCTGATGTTGATATCTTGTTTGATTGCATGGATAGGCCCGTTGTTAATAAGACTGAAAATGGTTCTATGCCTTTGCCGTTGTTTCGCTATGATACTACTGCCAATCACTTTGATATTCCCTTTCCTGATTGGTCCTTCTGGGGCTGGTACTTCATTCTCTCTATGTCTATCCCCTTGTGTTTTCAAACCTCTTTATTTACTTTAAATTGGCATTCCTTATTGCGGTGTTGGGGAAATTATTTGCAATGTTTTGAAAAATGGGCTGGATTGGAGTATCCAGTTCAGTTCCGTCTAGATCAATTTTTAATATTATTTTTATGTTTTTAATCATTATAAATATATTTATACATTTATAATATTTTTGATGATCTATTTTAATAATATTTTTAAAATCTTATTTATTATTGAATCAATTGAACTAAATTGACCAGATCAATTAGACCGATTAAAATAGGAACTAATCAACTGATCTATTTACTGACCAGTCAGGTTTTAGAAACATTGATTATAAGATGCATGTGATTGTGTCATCCATTTTTCATAATGAATATATAAATCCAAGGTGCATTACATTCATGTGTACGTACTTATAGCATGCAATTGCAGTAATTTCAAGTGGTGTTCTCCTCCACATGCATGAAATAAGTTTTACATGATTGGTTTTGTTTGGTGTTAATATATTTGAGCATGGTTATAAATTTTGAACAAAGGATTACATCATTTGAATTGTCATATTTGTGTTTCTAAATGTCGATTACTGTAATATAAGTATTTTTTTTAGGTATAGGGAAGCGTGCTTTTATGATGGTCATTACAATCAAATACTAAATATCTGCAATGCTAATTATGAATCTTATGTAGGCCTGAGATAAATATACGATCTTGGAATGAAGAGTTCCAAGACATTAAACGCGGTTCCCAATCTCAAAGTTGGTCAAGAAAAGTTCCCCGTGCATATTGGAAAGGAAATCCAGATGTTCTGTCTCCCATTCGGACAGAGTTACTGCAATGCAATCACTCTAGGATGTGGGGGGCACACATTATGCGTCAGGTTTAGTTTGATTTACATATAAATTCAAGATATGACAAGCTAATTCCCAAACTATATATGTATCTCATATTGTCTGTTAATTTGTTACTTTCTAGGATTGGGGAGAAGAAGCAAGAGATGGTTTTGAGCACTCCAAACTGTCAAATCAGTGTGACTACAGGCGAATATGCTTCTTCTATTTGATGCACTATCTCTCTATCATGTTGAAATTGCATACTTGAATTACTTTTATGTATTTTATATTTCCTACATGAACAATGAAACTAAAGAGGAAATCTGGTCATTTTATTTTTTGAGGACCTCTGTGGAGAAGATATAATGTCTTAAAAATCCCATTATTAAGATAGCATATCTTTCTTGTGCCTCATTTTTGTTCGCCAACTGAAAATTGCAAGGATGATCTCTAGGATGGGGAAATTATTCTTTCAAAGATAAAAATAAGGATTGGATATTTGGACTTATTGAAGGAATCTTTTATATGCTCATGAGGATTAGTAGGTTCTTTGTATGAATCTTGCATTCTGTGTTTAATGTTGAGAGTTATTTTATGCAAGTTTAAAGTGTAATATGCAATCTGTATTTCTTCTGATTTGTTAAGTGCACTCATCTTACATCTAATCATTTGGATTCTTGTCCTCTCTCCATAGATACAAAATCTATGCTGAAGGCTTTGCTTGGTCTGTGAGCTTGAAATATATCATAGCTTGTGGTTCCCTTGCACTAATAGTTTCCCCACAATATGAGGATTTCTTTAGTCGTGGCCTTATCCCTATGGAAAACTATTGGCCTGTCTCTTCTGATGAGTTATGCCGATCAATAAAGTTTGCAGTTGATTGGGGCAACGCAAACCCAAATAAGGTAAACTTACTATTTGTTTTTATTCTTGTCATTTAGCACGTTTGATCCAAGATATTTTCATTATGGTTGCGGCTACAATCCTTGTTATGCGTTATTTTTCCAGCCTAAAAGAAAACCTTCATCAGACTCATAATTCACATTAGATGTTATCCACACAGTGGATTTCTATTGGATATCTTTGAAAACTTCTTTCCGGTTTATTACGGTTGTTTTTGTTTCTAAGCATACACTAGCTACAGTATTAAAAACAGGATTTTATTCTCGTTGTTTAATTTCAAAATTTTTTAATGTCTCAAACAGGCTCGGTCAATTGGAAAAGCAGGACAACATTTTATGGAAACCTTAAGCATGGATCGAGTCTATGATTACATGTTCCACCTTATAACAGAATACTCCAAGTTGCAAGACTTCAAGCCTATCCCACCATCTTCTGCACTTGAAGCATGTGTGGATTCGGTGCTTTGCTTTGCTGAAGAGAAACAGAAGCAATTCCTTGAAAGATCAACTGCCTTTCCTTCACCAAGCCTACCATGCACCCTCCAGCCAGCCGATGCTAATCTGATTAAGGATTGGTTACAACAGAAACAGAGAACAATTGAGGATGTGACAAAAATGGAGAAACTGAAAATTTGGTGACACTTGGGACATGATGCACAGTGTCAACGTTGTAGAGTAAATAAAATTTTGCAGGTTTAGGGATTTGGTTTTAGTTTGTGCATTGGAAATTATAGTGTTTTGTAGATGAAAAAGCATAAGTTGATGAGCAAAAGTCATTTGTGTACCAATATAATAGCTTATATACTTGCAATCTTAAGGTTGTTGTACCATTATTTCATGTATTTTCACAACTTATTATGAGGAATTTGGTTAGATGTACTTGCTGAACCATATTTTATTTTTTCACTCCATGTCTTTGGACACACCTTTTGTGGCAAATGTATACACATTTAGTTAAAAATGAATAAGTAGTCATATAATGTTCTAAAATAGAAGTAGGAGAAACTTCATAATAAAGAAAAACACAATAGGCATGAAGCAAGATCTGTTTGCATGAATTTTGCAGAAGTGAAACCATGATTAGAAGCTTCGAGCAGAAAGATTGATAAGCTAGTAGGTCGAATATTGGTATTATGTGAGAGTATTATGACTAATTTGTCTTTTGCAATTTTTTTTAAAAGAAATTTCTGGGTCATCTGGATATGAAACTAAGTGGTTGCACGCATCATCTAACCCAACGAGAGCAAAAATCCTATATCTTGGGACTATGGGGTTGGTTATGTTAAGTGAATAGTTGGTCTAAGCATAGTGGTTTTGGTCCTTGAATCTGTATCAGCATGAACATGGGGCGGAGATTTTGTTTAAAAAAAAAAAAACAAAAAGAGACATATCATATGGACCAACTTCGTGTTAGGTGATTTTCATCAAAATGGTCCTTTTTTTTTGGGTGCAAAGAGAAAAGGCATCCGAAAGTAATAATTTAAAATGGTTAATCGTGCTGTTCCTATCTTTTAGTGGTATTTGGTTAATTAAGAACAATTAGGAGGCAAAAGAAAAAGTAAAAGCAAAAAGTGCTTATCCCTTTTTGGACTTTAACAAAACATGATTGCAAAAACATTGAAATAAAAATGTAAAGTCTCCATCATTGTTTTGGTATGCCATTTTTCTTAACAAGCATATCATTTGATATCTTCATAAATGCCTATATTATTGATCAATCATGTCATATAAATATGTGGGGATTTTAGATATACAAATTGAGCTTACTCTAGTTATGTTTATGATGATTAAAAAAATTAGTTTAAATCATACAAAATTTGAAGCTTTAATTCCATATATAAGCAAAATCATGGACAAGGTGTTATTTTTTGTGAAGTTCTAATGTAACGTACTCGAAATTCCAACCTTGCAAATGTTGCATTATTTGTCAATTGCATCTTAGCTAACAAAAAAAGGAATACAAATATGAGTATAAATTTGGGTAATATGCCATTGGTTTAGTAAGTACTGAATTCATCTCTTAGTAAGTACTGAATTCATCTCCCAACAATTAAAAGATTTGAAGTTTGAACCTTCAAGTGAATATAATATGACTGTAAATTATGGAAACAGATCAATAGATTAGGTGTAAAAGGAGAAAGTGGGCATTAGTGTAATATTTGTCTAAACGATTATCTTAATTTCATACCACAAACTAAGTTTATAAGCAGTGGCTTTACTAATTTTTGTCTTATGATTGCCCTCATCTTATAGGAGAATGAAATATAAAGATATGTTGTCTTCATCTACTACACATATATAATAAATTTCCAAATGGATGAGTTTTAGAAATAAGGATACTTTTCTTGTAGTATAAAATCTCTCACCCTTCATCAGTAAGATGAAAACTTTGAAAAGATGTTCTCATGAATAGGTGAATTATGGACACGTAGTTATAATACTATTTGGATAAATCTTTGGTATTCACATTATATCTTTTATATATCGTGAACATTAAAATCAAAAGTTTTTTATTAATGAATATTGACTGAAGTGATAAGGAAGTGTGCTCCTCTTATTATCTTGAGTTTAAATTCATTGAAAGGCTATACAATATCTCATTGCATAATTAATAAAGTCGAAGGCCTTTAGATTATATTCTAATCAAACTTGAAACAATTCTTGTCTCAAAATGAAAATGATATAAAATAACACCATCTTTTTTCTTTAAAACATAAGCTACGACAAATGAAAAATGCGGCAGTGCAAAAAAATTATGACAGAGAATAAATTGTTTGATACAGAGAAATAAAGATTAATAATTTATTTATACATGATACATGTGAAATAGCTTCACATATTAAAAAGTATGATTAGCATTTTCATAAATATTTTCTTCTCTTTCTTTTTTTTATTAATTGATAAAGTTTTTTATTTTTATTTTAATAACAGTGAGAAGTTCTCGAAATATATTTAATATATCTTTTTTCCATATTAACTGTTGATTTATTTATATTGAGTCTTACGAATTTATGAGAAATTACTTCCCTATAAACACTGGATAGATTCAAATCTAAAACAATAAATGAAAAACTAATTCTCATATTACTTTTGTATAAAACTTGACAACCAAAGATCCGAAGAAGTGCATTGAATATTTCAAATAGGTTGGCACCTCCTAGCACCCACATCACTTCTCAGAAGTCAAAATATTATTAAAAGGAAAATAAAAGACATTAAAATATGAGTTCAATGCGCCGTAAGAAAGCGTAGAAAACTAACAAAAATGATAGTTCTCCCTCCAACAAAAGTCAAAGAACGCTAACTCGCTATAAAACTAAGGAAAAGAAGGCCACCAGACAGATGAAGTAACCCGAGAACCCTGGCGTGCCAACCTATCTGCAACCCTGTTTCCCTCGCAATAAATATATGAGACAATAAACCTCATATTTGCAGCCTGGTGAAGGCATGCCGTGTTAGAATTTTTTATTATGTAGGTTAATATTAATTATGAATTGATTTTAATTATTTATAAAATAGATTGAATAATATAATTTATTGATTTGGTGTAAGTCCAATTAAAATGTGATCAATTGAGTTATGGGTTTGTGACATTTTTTATGGGCCGATATGGAATACGGTCAGTGTAGACTTATTTTAACATAGACTTATGATGGGTGGGTCTGTTAAAATTTATTATAAATAGGTTAAGTCCCCTCTCTTGCCTTCAGAACAGAAAACCCTAGTTGCTACGCCCATTGTAGCCTTCTTTGAGAAGGTCAAGGAGAGAAAGATCTAGCTTTCGTTTTCAACCGTTCTAATAAAAGTTCAAGTGGTTTGTTTCAGCTTTCGGAATTATGGCTCAGAACAATTTGGGATTCAACGCGGAGATATGTACGCAATTTGTTTCCGTTCAATAATTAGATTTGGTGTTCTAAATTTATGTACAAGATCATAAATTAAATATTTTACATGTGGTATCAGAGCATGGTTATTGTACATAATTTAGAACCCAAGATATTTTGTATTGTTAAGAAAAAAAATTATTATTTTGATAATCAACGTTGTTGTGTTGCGAAGATAGATATATTATGTTTGCCTCCATAGTCATGAATTCTTCTGTTAGCTTAGATGGTTTGGGAGGTCGGCAGGCTTGTGATAAGTCTCCAGTTCGATCCGTGTTAGCCGCAACAGGTGTTGCTGTATTGATCTAGTATATATATTTGTTTGCCCTAAGAGTAACAAGCCGCTGGCTTAGCTCGGGTGGTTGGTGTGGTGCGGAGACTGTGGGAAGTCGCGGGTTCGAATCTGCATCCCCGCTTTCTGCCGATATCTTTTTTTCTTTTCTTTCTTTCCTTCTTTCCCCGTTTTCTGCCATATATTTTTTTCCCCTTCTTTCCCTTTTCTTTCCTTTTCTTCTGCAAATCGCTCACTCGCTTATAAATGCATACTGCATGAATGGGTTCTCCTTGATCTTTATCGAATGTTGTTGTGTTAAAATTTTGAGTATATGTGCTGCGATTCCTGGATGACCATGCCGAGATTTTGTGAAATCATGATTCTTGATTTGTGATCTTGTATTTGTTGTTTGGTTGTTGAACTGTTTTGATGTTTGATAATGGACTGGATGTTTTGGCTTGCCGATCTTGAAACGCCAAATGGGAGTGTGGTTGGTAAACAGGACGATGATCGGCATCCTTGCCGATGGCGATCTGGTTTTCTACGAAACAAAAAAAAAAAAAAAAGGGAGGGGAAGGAGACAGTTGCGCGTCCACGACCGCTTAGTGTTAATGACGTAACCTAAGCCAACTGTGCCACGCTTTCTGTTTGACGTATATTATACGTGTTAATATTTACATAAGTAATTTATGTTCATCTACATCATGACATATTTCTTTTGTATTTTACTTTAATAATTATTAATATGTATATGTGTATACATATATATTAATATTTAGGTGTTTTTTTATTGACTGTCAATTTATTATTTAGTGACATTAATTTTGTAATAAAATTAAATAACTAAATAATTAATATTTATTTATTTGTTTATTTTGCACATATATGAGAGAATAATTATGTGCTTAAAATTAAGGTATATTATTATTTGGTACCTTGTATATTTTTGGAAGATATATTTGTGTTCAGTATGTATTTTAATTGGGCTATTATAAATCTCTAATTAAAAATAATTTTAAGGGTTGATGTGGGTGTTACCACCAAAGTGAGACATCTATTGAAATTCGTAAAGTTATTTTTAATTTTTGCGAAGAGATAATTCCAAGATTAATGTATTTAATAACCTGCCCAAAGGGGGTTATCAGATACATTTATTTTGGGAGTGCTTGTTATGAAAAGAATATTCCAAATTGATGTATATAATAACCTGTCCAAAGGGGGTTATTAGATGCATTGATTTTGGGAGGACTTGTTGATATGAAGTTATTTGTGTTTACAGGTACATTAGTCTAGAGAGTCTGTCTGCCCAAAGGGGATAGATTTCTCGAAACTAGTATGATCTCAGTTATGTGCTTCATAGCTAGAAATTCTACTGCATGTGCATGTTTTGCCCAAAGGGGAATATGTAGTGATGCCACAATTTTATAGATTGTGTAAATTACAAATTTATTTTGTGTATAGCCCAATTCTAATACATGTTTTTGTTTTGTTGCAAACAGTCTCCTTTTGTCTCAACAACAGCACTGTGACTGTTGAGTTTTTTACTAGCACTAATTTTAAAAGGTGAAAAGATGACATCTTATTTGTCCTGGGAATGGGTGAGATTGATTATGCTCTTTATGAAGACGAGCCTGCTAAACCCACCCATGAGAGTAATGTTGATGAAAAAGAACTGCATGCCAAATGGGAGAGATCAAATCGTCTCAGTCTAATGGCTATGAGGAAAACTATTCCTGAATATCTTAGGAGTAGTTTGCCTACTGACGTTACTGCCAAAGCCTTTCTTGCTGCTGTGGAGGATAGATATTTTGTATCCGATAAGGCTGAGCCTAGGATCCTAATGAGTCAATTAACTAGTATGAGATACAACCAGAGTGGGAATGTGAGAGATTATATTCTGAATATGATTCACCTCCAAACCAAACTTAAGGGTCTTAAACTTGAGATTTTCGATGAATTTATAGTTCACCAAGCTTTAAATACCTTGCCTCCTGAATTCAGCCAGATTAAGACTGCTTACAACACCCAAAACACTACCTGGACCATTAATGACCTTATAACTAAGTGTGATGCTGAAGAAAAGAAAATCAGGAAAGAAAAGGGTGAAGTCGCTTTGCTATTGACATATCCTAAGGTTGACCCTAAAAAGGATAAAGGTAAGTTTAAACCTAATTATTATGCTCCTAAAAGGAATTAAAATTTTAAATCGCATGGTAAGAATCAGACCAAGAGAGGGGGAGATTTTGGAGTTGCCTACAAAAGTAAGGTGAAATGTTTCTTTTGTCATAAAGAAGGTCATATGACAAAAGATTGTCATCAATTCACAACTTGGCTAAAGAAGAAAGATGAAGGTATTCCTTTGGCTTATGTTTGCTTTGAATCTTATATGGTTGATGTACCACCAAATTTTTGGTGGCTTGATAGTGGTGCAACTGTTCATGTTGGGGTTCATAAGCAAACGAAAGCCAAGTGAAAGGGAGTCCAAGCTTAGAGTTGGAAACAATTTGGAGATAGATGTTGAGCAAGTAGGAGTAGTTAGATTAGTCTTGGAATCTGGATTTTGTTTGGTTTTGGAGAACACTTTTTATGTTCCATCTTTTAGGAGAAATTTAGTTTATGTTTCTATTTTGGACAAGATTGGATATCATTTTACTATTGGTAATAGAAAAGCAAATATATTTTTAGATTTCAAATTAATTGGTGAATATGTTTTGTTCGATAATTTATATAGACTGTGTTTGGATGATGCGAGAGATTGTAAAGCCAACGTTATGGCCAAACGATCCTTAATTAAAGAAAAGTATTTTTTTATTATGGCACAAGCGTTTAGGTCATATATCTAAAGAAAGAATTGGAAGACTAGTAAAAGATGACATTCTTCCTTTTCTTGATTTTAAAGATCTAGATGTTTGTGTGAATTGTATAAAAGGTAAATTGACTAAGAATAAGAGGAAAGGTGCTAATAGAAGTTTAGATCTTCTGGAGATTATCCATACTGATATTAGTGGACCTTATTCATTTACTATTTGTGGCAATAAATATTTTATTATTTTTATTGATGATTTTTCTCATTATGGTTATTTATACTTGATAAAGGAGAAATCTGATGCCATTGAGATATTTAAAATTTTCAAAACTGAGGTTGAGAAATAATTGGGAAAAGTCATTAAAATTGTGAGGTCTAATCGAGGGGGTGAATATTATGGCAAATATAATGAGACTGGTCAACATAAGGGAGAATTTGCCAAATACTTAGAAGAATGTGGAATAGTTACTCAATATACCATGCATGGTAGTCCTGAACAAAATGGTGTCGCTGAAAGGTGCAATCGTACTTTGAAAGATATGATGAGGAGCATGATGAGTAGGTCCAACTTGCTTGAATTCTTATGGGATGAAGCTATTAAAATTGCCCTTTATATTTTGAACCGTGTCCCTAGCAAATCTATACCTAAAACACCTTTTAAGTTGTGGACTGGAAGAAAACCTGATTTGAACCATTTTCATGTTTGGGGTTGTCCTGCTGAGGTTAGAATACATAATCCAAATGAGAAAAAGACTGACCCTAGAACTACCCGTTGGTACTTTATAGGGTACCCATCCCATTCTAGAGAATACAAGTTCTATTGTCCTACATGTGGCACAAGAATTGTAGAGTCTTTGACTGTGAAATTTTTTGAGATGGATGTTGTTGATTTAGGCATTTCTCAACTGTTTGTTCATGGTGTACAAAATGAAATTGCAACCATTCATTTACCTTCATCACATGAAATGATTATAAGGGTTCCTGTTCAAGTAGGTGGTGGTGGTGAGCGTGCAATTGATCTTCCTCCTTCTGTTGACAATCCTCCAGAGCCTGTTATAACTGAACCATTACTTGTTAGAAGGTCTGTTAGGGCGAGAAGGTCAGCAATTCTAGATGATTATGAGGTCTATCTCGATGAAGTTGATTATAATATAGGTAATGTTATTGATCCTATATCTTATGAGGAGGGTGTTAATAGTGTTTGTTCTGATTTCTGGATTGATGTTATGAAAGATGAGATGGCATCAATGAGTCATAACAGAGTTTGGGAATTAGTCGAACTTCCTTCTAATAATAAACCCATAGGTTGCAAATGGGTATTCAAGACCAAAAAGGATTCTAAAGGAAAGGTTGAGAAGTTTAAAGGCAGATTGGTTACTAAGGGGTTCACACAGCGTAAAAGTATTGACTATAATGAGACTTTTTCCCCTGTTTCCTCTAAAAATTCCTTTAGAATAATTATGGCCTTAGTTGCTCATTTTGATTTAGAATTGCATCAAATGGATGTCAAGATGACATTCTTAAATGGTGATTTGGGTGAGAAAATTTATATGGTGCAACCGGAAGGTTTTAAATAAGGTGTTAAAGAACACTTAATTTGTAAGCTGAAGAAATCTATTTATGATCTCAAACAAGTTTCATGTCAATGGTATCTCAAATTTGATGAGATAGTTACTTCACTTGGTTTCACAGAGAATAAGATAGATCAGTGCATTTACTATAAGATCAGCAGAAGTAAATTTATATTTATTTTTCTTTATGTTGATGATATTTTATTGGCTAGTAATGACATGGGGATGATTTGTGAAACTAAACAGTTACTCTCTAGGACTTTTGATATGAAAGATCTTGGAGAGGCATCTTTTATCTTGGGTATTGAGATTCTTCATGATCGATCCCATCATTTATTAGGTCTTTCTCAAAGAGCATATATTGATCGTGTGCTCATTAGATTCAATATGCAATCTTGCAAAGGTGGTGATACTCTTGTGGTGAAAGGAGATAAATTCAATAAAGAGTAGTGGCCTAAAACTGATATAGAAAGGCAAACCATGATTAATATTCCTTATGCAAGTGCAGTTGGCACCTTAATGTACGCTCAAGTGTGCACAAGACCAGATATTGCATACATTGTCAGTGCTCTTGATCTTATCTTTCTAATCCTAATTGGGATCATTGTGTTGTTGCTAAGAAGGTAATGAGATACTTGCAAAAGAAAAAGGATTATATATTGGTTTATAGGCGTGTGGATGCTCTTGAAGTAGTGGGGTATTCGGACTCTGATTTTGCAGGCTGTCAAGATGATATGAAATCTACTTTGGGTTATATTTTTATGCTTGTTGGTGGTGCTATTTTGTGGAAAAGTATTAAACAAACACTTGCAACATCTTATACTATGCAAGCTGAGTTTGTTGCATGTTATGATGCTAGTACACAAGCTATATGGTTAGAGAATTTTATTTATGGTTTGCTTGTGGTTGATTTTGTTGCTAGGCCACTTCGTATCTATTGTGATAATAATACTATTGTGTTCTTCTCTAAAAACAATAAAAGTTTGAGTGGTTCTAAGCATATGGAGATCAAATATCTTACAGTCAGAGACTTAGTAAAGAAAGGAGGCATTGAGATTCAATATGTTAGTACTGATTTAATGTTAGTTGATCCTTTAACCAAATGACTCAGACCCATAGTTTTTAAGAAATATGTTTGTGATATGGGTGTTGTGGAGTCTTTTGATGTGTTTAGTTAGTGAAAGTTTTATACTTGTAATTGAACATCTAAGTTAAATGATCTTGCTACATTGCTTATTCATATTTATTTATATGAGTTGAGTATTTTATGGTTGTTTGTTATGCATATGTGCACATTCTATATATATATAGCATGCTATAAGTTGTGCGTGGTGTGCTTAAGATTGGTGTGATTATCTTAAGCTATATTAGTTTCCAATTGTGTTTCTGGAAACAAAGGCTAAGACATTGTGTGTGTATTTCCAAATGGAAATAAAAGCCTTATTGTGAAGTCTTGTGAATTTCTCTTGCTCGTTTGAGCATGTGTGAAAGAGAAATGTTTGGAGGACTGACAAGAAAATAGTGTATTGATCACATGTGGGTGCTATTTTCTTGCTACACTATCATATTGGAATCCAGGTCAGTTAAGTTGTCAATATTTATGACTATGGATTGGTACTATGTCAATAAGGGGCATAACTACCGTCATAATCCGATATTGATGATTTAATATGGATAGAATTGTGTTTGAGGTGTCATTTTATCAATAAACTATATGTTTTCTAAAATTTGTGGCCACATTTGAGTTTAAAGTATTCAGTCTGAGAGTCGTTTTCAAAAATGTTTTCTTTCTTAAAACATGAGAACATTATAATTAATATTGCCCAAGTGGGAGAATGTTGGAATTTTTATGTGGGCTAATATTAATTATGAGTTTATTTAATTATTTATAAAATAGACTGAATAATATAGTTTATTAATTTGGGGGTAAGCCCAATTAAAATATGATCAATTGAGTTATTGGCTTGTGACACCTTTTGTGGGCGATATGGAAGACAGTAAGTGTAGGCCTATTTTAACATGAACCTGTGATGGATGGGCCTGTTAAAATTTATTATAAATAGGTTAGGTCTCATCTGCTGCCTTCATACAAAAAAACCCTAGTTGCTACGCCCATTGTAGTCGTCTTGTGAGAAGGTCAAGGAAAAAAAGACCTAACTTTTTTTTTCAATCTTTTTGACATATTATTCCAGTGTTTAATTTTCAACGGTTGTAATCATGGCTCAAAGCAATTTGGGATCTAACGCGCAGACAGATATGCAATTTTGTTTCCGCTTAATTGTTAAAGATAATGTTCTAAATTTATGTACTAGATCCTGAACTAAATTATTACAAAGTCAATGAACAATTTTATGAAAGATGCAAGAAACATTTATAGTTATCGACAGCCACTAAGTGTGTATATTAACTCTGAGCACCATTTGTCTAAGAGATATTATGATGATATAATATAATTCTTGGGTGATGGATTACCTATAGATCTTCTTGAGAAGATAGTGGAGAGGATAGGATTACCTATAAAGAAGATCGACTATTGCAAGTATGGTAATATGAAATATTAGGGTATTGATAATCACGAGACGAAATGCAAAATTTCATAATGAACCCATATATAAGAAGTTGGTTATAAAAAAGAAAACATCCCATTCAAGTGTATAAATTATTTTCCTTTGACATTGAGGTTACTATAACTATATGCTTCAGAAACAACAGCAAGACATGAGATGGCATAAGGAGCACCTTCAATAAGATGGCATTATATGTCATCCATCTAATTTTAATGGAAGAAAGTCTCCACTGAAACTAAGGGTTTTAATTAAGATGAGTTTCATGTAATAAAATTAACTCTTACATGTTTGTACAATTGCATATGTATGAAAAAAAAATGGTTGTTCTATTTTGCGTGTATACGTATTATGTGTACTCATATTATTGATTGCAGAAATATTTTATTTGGGATCAGGCAATTGCTTCGTAATAGTCTGGAACCAATATTATTGATTGCAGAAATATTTTATTTGGGATGACGCAATTGCTTCGTAATAGTCTGGAACCAAAAAGTTGTTGATCACTATATTGACATTACATGATGTGCGTGAGGTTGAGGAAAAACCTTCTTTCTTTGCACATGTGACATAAGAGCACTTGAAAGTTTTGTGCATCCTCGAAGTTTAGAAAGTTGTCAAAGACGTATTCAAGAAATTATCACCACACATCTTCGAGAAGCTTGTTATCCTGGTACATTGGAGGATGCGTCAAATATGTTGAGTATGCAAGACATTTTTTTTTCTTTTTTTTTTTCTGAAAGAAATTATAAACTCTTCATCTTTATATTCTGATTTGATTTAAATAACTATCGAGATATATTATTGGACTATCAGTTTGTTACTGTTTTGTTTTAAATAATATTTGTGATTTTATATAGGTAAATTATTCAATAATTTTAGAACACTAAAAAATAATATTTCTTCTCTCATAGGTATATAGAATCCACACTCTATGTTAATATGTAGTTTATTAATAGGTGGTAGAAATGTAAACGAACTGAGACAGCTTGCAAACTATTCGAAATCAATTCAAGAAATACCAAAAATCAACTAGAGAACAATCAAGTTGAGCTTGAGTTACATGAATAATCAAGCAAGCCGACTTCGAAAAGCTCTCAAACCTAATTAAACTAAGACAATATTAAGTAATTTTATTAATTTATCCTTTATGTCATATTTACAATATTATCCAATCGAGTTCAAGTTTATTTGAACTGAAATTTCAATTTACAGAATTTATAAAAAATTATATAAATAAATGAATCTAATTGAGTCGAACTCAAATATTCAAATACTTGATCGAGACTAAACTTAAAAATTGAGGCTCAATCAATTTTGTCTATTATTTTATTTTTGAATTTTTTTAAAGAAGACATCATAAGCTTAATCAAGCATTAAATTGAGGCGTTCTAGTGTTCCCATGATAGTAGTAACTTGAATATAGAGTTCAGCCACAATTGTTAATTTGTTCAAATTTGGTGCTATAAATAAAGCAAATCAAATTACTAAAATAAATAATCCAACTTTTCATCAATTACCTTTCTCAACGTTTTCAACTTACGCATCAATTGGGTTTAGTTCTTTTTCTTCTCATTATCTGAGATCGTATATTCCTCTTTGACACAATTCCAGAAGGTTTTGGCTTATTGCCTTGCTGTTTATAAGGCGCAGATTTTGCTTGATCATCTTTACCGTCAGAAAGGGAATTAGCAGAAGATTTCTCCTTCTTCTTCTTTGGACGAGATTTCTTCTTCGTTGATTTTTTGGAAAGCTTCTGCTCCTTACCCTGCAGTTTAGGAGGCACTGATTTCTCATCCTCATCTACAGAAGGAATCAAGTCATCGACAGATCCATCTTCATCAGAACTAAGTACCAGGTCCTCCACTACATCTTCATCTAAAGCCACTTCTAGCTGCTCTACCTTTCTCTTCTTTGTTTTCTTTTTTTTACTTAGAAGGCTTGGCCCTACAAACCACAGAGGTATATGTAATTCGGGTTGTAACTAGCTGATGTACTGGGAGCAACTGACAAGCATCAAATTGCATATATATGCAGTGAACTTGATTCATAAGCACACAATGTACAGATTGGCTTTATTAAGATGTGTCCCTAGACCTTAGTGCATTGAGACTCATGGTTTGGAGGCCCAGGAATCATCTATTTTATGCAACGGTCCCCTTATTTTTTTGGGGAGACTCTGTTCCCACAACCGGAACCCATAAGCTTCCAGTCACAAAGAAACAAACTTTAACAGTTGTACCGAGCTCACCCTGGCAGTACCCTATTAATTGGAAGTACAAACTAATGTACTCTGAATGCATTTACATGCGTAAGAGTGGGAAGAGAACATAGAGAGACACAGAAAAGTCGGAAGATTACGATGGATTTATGGGCACATGCAACAGAGGAAATGAAAATATAGGGAAAGTACCTGAATTCACCTCCTGGTAGCCAGAAGGAACTAAAAATGGCAGAACCTTTCTCATTTTCAGCATCATCATCTCATTAATTTCTGGCACCTTCCTGAAGACAGAGGTGCGTTCACCCACAAGAACACTGCATACATGTCATATATCAGCTGTTTGAGGTTGAAAATTTGCTACAATAAATGATTAGATAAAATTCGAGGGGGAAAGAAAACCTGGATTCTCCCACTGAATCTTTTTGATGTTGCGCTCTCTGGCGAAGAGTTGCAACATACCGTGCCAGAGGACTAGCCCCGGACTTTTTCTCATCCTATGACAAAATATAGGTATCACTAATCAGCATTTTGAATTGTCTAATAATATCAAAAAAGAAGACATGCAAATATTATTCTTCTGCTCAAAACAATTGATCTGCATTCTTCATCACTATGAGCCCTTGTAGTGAACAGCAATATTATTAACCAGAAACCCATAGCCAACATCAGTAAGATATTAACCAGCTAAGAAAGAAATACATACAATAAAAAGACAAAAGAGTCTAGAACAACCCCCACCCCTTTCTTTTGAAACATGAAAAAGGACTTCATCTCTACACTATTGGAAAAGCTGCAATTGGCTATCTTTTCGCCTCATTCTCCCAACATGACACATGATCAAATGCATTCAAATAATTAAACTAGAAATAAGAAGCTACCATTCTTCAAAGGATTGAAATAAAAATCTTAGCCAGAAGAATAAAAGGCCAAATCAGTACCAGAGCCACGTGAGGTGAAATATTCATGTCAGAGAAAGAGAAGGAATCACAGATTTGCAGACCTCAAGAAAAGATGTAACTGCTGGATCATTTGGTTGATAACTTATAGACATGTGTTTTTCATTTGTAAACTTAGAATTAGCTTCAATCTGGGACATGGAACAGCAAAAACGTTAGCACCATGCTCAACAAGCTTTAGCTTGAATGCAGTTATTTATCCACAGCATGGTCAACTAAAAGGAATGATAGAATTTACTGCCACAGCATAGATGGACCAAGAGACAGTTCAAACATAAACTTCTCAGCAAAGTCTCATTCCAGTGGACTGCTAATCACTATTTCAAGGGATTTACCTGACAAATAAGCTGCCTAGATATAACAGCAGCGGGATAACAAAAGTCATAAATTAAAGCATAGCAATTTTTTGACAAGACAATATAATGATCTCAAGTCAAAGGATCACTTGCATAACTTCTATTAGAGGTTTCCATAAATAAAGATAATATTTCATATGAAATTTTCTACCTATAAGATCAAGATCTTATTGACCTTCAAGTAAGGAATATAATATGCACTAATCTCAAAATTCTATCAATGTTCAGTCTTGATAGAATGACAACTAGGAATGATTTAGAAATAACACTCCAATGTAGTGGGTATCCCATAGTTATAACTTCTTATAACTACCCATGTAAGGTATATGAATTTCATGGATTTCATCTTAAAATATTACCATATTGTGATACATTATGTAAATTAATACATAAGAATATGAAAAACTAAAAGATGAATAGCTTAAACTATTGTTTTGACTTATAACACATAAATTATGTCTAGCATATCCCTAACCAATGCCTTGGCTTTAGGGCATATTCTAATAATCTCCCACTCGAAATATGTCAATTGACTATGCATCTAATGCATCAATCATCCAGTGCAGGGCTTTAGTAAGAATGTTTTTAAGACATTCTTGTTGGCTACTTAGTGCTTATCTAATAATACCATATATTATTAATATCCAAATAAGTGTTCGAATCAATTCTGAGACCTTAGATTCACATAGCCAATAGTTCATAATATTAAACTATTATTATAGAATATACTATACTACTGATCCATGTTCATTCTATAATGAATCAGTTGATTTAAATCAACTCAGTTATAGCTTATATAATAGCGTGTATATTTAAACATATCCATTAGGCTGTAAAATTCAAATATGTGAAAAGTTGAAACATTTTTCAACCTAGTATAACGTGTAATAACTTTTAAACTTAAATTTATGACTTAACTTTCTCAAGATTAACTCTCAGATATTTGTATACAATACAATTAGATATAATCTCCTCTTACATAAATATATTTTGCTACATATATAAATGTAAACTCATATATAATGGCAAGAACTCTTTCTTAAGCTTTATACATCAACATGCGAAACTATTTAGCATAAACTCACTTTAAGGATCAACAAAATTAATTACGTATATAATCTAACTCCAAAGATTATCGAATCCCTATATCGCATGCAATATATCCCTCTATCTTTAATTACGCCACTTCAATATGGTACTTAACTCCCACTAAAACTTTAACATACATGTATCAAAACTATTTGGACTTAATAGATTGCACATCTAATATGTCTTTTATATTTATAACTTTAAATGAATCATACTCATTTATAGTTAACAAACTAGGCAAATTATTAACTATATATGTCTCATTATGCTTCTTGCATATCATATGCTTTCGCTTAAATTATTGGTTTGATGTGTTTAATACTAGGATTGAACCTTTTCAATCTTCTTGTGCCCACTATTTCTTTAAAAATCATATATTATAAGCAAACGTGAATGTTTTAAAATAAACTATTTTAATTTGAAATTGATTAAATAAATCATTTCAAGACTATTATGTAATTATTAGAGCTATCAATATGCTTCCAAATTTGGATAAAACAAACAGCATATATACACTCTTTATATACAAATGTTTGCACCATGCTTATATTTAAGCCACGCAACTTTGAGCAGATCTATTGATTATTAGTCTAACCTTCCAAATTTGGATAAAAACCAATCATCTTTTTATTCAACAATTTATCATGCTTTTGGGGTTAATGATTAAAAAAAATACATGAATTTTAACTGTTTTTTGCAATTTTATCATTGATCTTTTGACTGTGACAATTTCATGCATTGACTTTCTGATATTTGTAATTTTACCATCAATTTAAATATTAGACAAAGTTAAAATTAAAATTATTTATAAAACATATCATAGACATATCATAGATAGAAAAAAGATCTTTGACACATAAAAATATAAATAGAATTAAAAATGTCAAATTTTGAAAAAGAATATATATATATATATATATATATTAAATTGATGTATGAATTTGGTAAGATTAAAACTTCATAACAGAATTGCTAAAAAAGACTAAAGTTAATTCTTTTAAAGTAGGCCATTTTTAAATTATTTTTTTAGCAAAATTTGATTTTGCTATTGATTTTTAGATTAAAAGAAAGTATGAACTTTTAGAAATTCTCTGAACCTGAAAAACACAATCATTGCCTCTCTGCTGCTTCAAATATTGAAAGCTGTCGAGGCATTGACGGCAGGTCTAAGAAAAGCCAAGGAGCTAAACTGAAGAGTTGGCCTCCACTGGTATAAAGCAGGTAACGTTTTGACGGAGATGGTAACGTTAAGATCATTGAATTGGTTGGTAGATAAATAATCTGAAAGCTTTTATGATTTCTTTTCCTGCATAGGGCCACCTTCAATTAGTAAATTTCCCACTGATTTCCAGTGTTTTTCCCTGTTCTGAATTATTTCTTCCTTTTCATCACTTAATTGGCTGAAACTGGTTCCTTATTTGTCATCGCCTTCAACTTATAATCATTGAGAAAGTTCATCATATATAATTGATAAGCATGCTTGAATGACCCCAAAAACAAATACATCATATATAGTTACTGTCTGCAGTTCTATAATGTGAGAGGGATCCAATATTTAGATGAGTTGAATTATGTTGAAACTTTTTTTTTTTCCTTCGGTCTAGATTGCTCGGTATCCAAAAGCCACATTGAGTTCTAACTAATATGAATTTGAAGCAGGTCGGATAATAGTTTCCGAAAGCCATATTAAGTTCTAATTAACCTGAGTTTGAGTATGGTCAGACCACAAAGGATGAGTTGAATTATATTGAAAGTGTTTTTTTTCTAGGTCCATACCACTTGACTAATTTGAATTTGAGCCGGATTAGACTCCAGATAGGGGAAGCTCTTTGATATTAATTTTTTCTATTCACAAGACTTGAAACCATTATCTTAAGGAAAATCAAACTCCTTACCATTCTAGCCAAATATCACTAGTAAACCTGTTTATTGTTAAGTAGACTATGACTGCAATCCCGACACAACCAAGTAGCCCGGTGTAAAAGTCCATTACTGGCAAGCTAAGGCTGGTTGATGATTTAATGCGGTAAAGAAGCAGTGATTGAGTTTAACCTTTTCAAAGTAATATGTAGGGTTCCTTCAGGGACATGGATGATTGATATCTCCAAAAGTTTAGAGTTGATGCAACATTGTCAAATCCCCATCTCAATTAATCAAACAAGAACTATGTGTCTGGTTGTGATTAAGCGTGTTAAAAGGTATAAGCTTGGCAGGAATCAGAACCACAAGGAACAGACAAAATTCAAGTAAAGACTTGAATTAATCTACCATTAAATTATGAACTCCAAAGTCCAAAAGAGCATCTTAACTTCTGCATTATTTATTAATTAGTTTAACACTTGTCTCGCATTTCCACAAATACAGTTTCCCTATGCCAAATCTGTAACTATAACTAAAGAGAAAAAAAAAATAAGTGAGGGAACTTGTAGTATACACATAAAACCAATGGAACTAGCAAATCCAATCCTTTTTTTTTTTATTCCCCCCTACTTAATTAGGCTTTTGCAACTTTACCCATCCTTAGGATCATTCCAAAGCTGATTAGTTCAACTGCAATTCCCCCCCCCCCCCCTTTAACTTTTTGGTTCTGCGCAATCAGACCCAAATTGTTGATGCCACTGGCAATTAGTCGGGCATTTAAATGGAGAAAGCAACAATCAAACAGGACCAAAACCATCAAATCACGAAAGAAAACTTAGCCCACAGGAAAGAAAAGAGACAGAAAAATTGAAACCAAGAAGAACACACAAGAAAACAAATATGTCTTTAAGCTTAATAAAATTAATATCATGATTGGTTTAGTGCAGACAAGGATTGTATACATATCAACTTCAGATCCTCACAAGGAAAAGAATTAAACACACAAAAAAAAAACTCAATATTTCCCATCACCATCCCATATTACCCCTTTTCTTTTCTCAATCACAGCCAAAAATAAGTAAGAAGAAAACAAGAAGAAAACCCCTTAAAATTTCTCAGTTGATAGCATCACACCTGCGTCTAATCTCACCTCTCCTTCCGGTCCTGACACCATAGACACTAAGCTTCTCCATCGCTCTAGCGAAATCTTGAAAGAACTTGTTCTGATCCTTGGCGTACATCTCCACAAAAGGCCTGGTTCTTGGATCATCATACAACCCATGATCTGACTCTAACAGCCCCAGCCCTTTTGGCAGGTTCTGGAAATACATATTATCGAACTTGTTTGGGGTCATTATGTCATTGAAAACTGATAAAGTAGGATTCTTGAAAGAATCTTGACACGCCTTTTGTAGTCCTTGAGCAAATCTCGGATTGTAATGTGTATCATTATACACATTACTGTTGAACTCCTTGCAATGAGAGAATCCTATAGTGTGCGCGCCGCTCAACGCCACCAGTTCTTGAACAGTAAAACCTTTAGAAGCAAAGATTTTGATAATGTCGGACATTGGCATGGTGGGTCTTGGTAGGTTTCCTTCTACATACGATGATTTAGAAACGCGATAATCTTTCCGACCAAGAAGAACGTTGTAGTAGGGACCACCAACCATGGTGACGAGATCCCGAGTGGCGACCGCGAGGATGTCGGCACAGGAGACGGTGTTGGGGCAAGAAAGCTCGAGGGCGGTCTTGGCACGAATGACAAGATCGTAGGCGTCGCCGGGGAGGGAGAGGTTGATGTCGGCATCACGTTCAGCAGAGTTGAAGGGGGTGGAGGAAATGAGGATGGAACCGTCGCAGCCGTTGAGGAGGCAGTCGTGAAAGAAGAGGCGCAGAGTGCCAGCTGCGGTGGTGGGGCTGGTGATTTGCTTGCTGGTGATGGTTTCTTGGATGATTTGGGTGAATCTGGGACAAGAATGGTCGTAGTGGTTGTAGGAGAGTCTTGATTGGACGGAGAGGAATGAAAGGGAAGAGAGGAAGAAGAGAATGAAGAGTGATGAAGGCGGCTGCCTTGCCATTGTGGCCTTGGACTGGCTGAGAGAGAGAAAGAGGCAATGAAGTGATGGAGAAAGTGACGGTATGGACTGGAGTGCTGTGATGAGGCTTTTCAATTATGGACAAGGACAACCAATAACGGGATGCACACTGGACATACAGCGAAGGGCTTTTTCGAGATTTTGTTATGAGTTTTATGTTTAGATTTTTTTAATTAAAAAAAAACTGTAATTATAACGGTAAGTGACAGCGTACTAAAAGCATTTTTAATAATACTTTTTATTTTAAACAATATTTTTTTACACATTAAAAAATATTTTAACAAGTTTTTAAATATAATGAATAAAACAATTTATATAACTCCAATGCATTTTTAATATTTTAATATCTCAATATTTATCGTTTTTAAAAACATTTTTATTTCAAAACATTTATCATTGTACAGTATTAAAATAATATTAATTAGTTTTTTTTCAAAATTACTATTGTCACTATTTTCTTTCTCTCTTTTTTCTTGGTGGTAAAGTTTTAATTAAAGATATATTAGTTCATATTAATGAAAATTAAGTATTTTCTTAATCTATTTTTTCTTAGTAATATATTTAAATTTTATTTTGATTTATAAAATTATAATAAAATTTAGATCGTAAATATTTTATATTTATATTATTTATTATTTACAATAAGAAAAAATATATCAAAATTTTTTTTATAGATTTTACCTATCATCAGTGATCAGCACTAGTCGATAATAACCGATAATAAATGTCAATAATCAAAGATGACTAGTAATAATAAAACAAACATTTATATGATTTAATTTTTATTTGAATGAATTTATCAAAGTTAAAAAAATAATTTTTTGAAAGTCATTTTCTTAAAAATGAGTTAATTTTTTCTTTGGTCAAGAAAATATTTTTCGATAATCAAATTTTTTTGAATATATCAAATAGAGAAAAATACAAAAATATTTTTTAAAAAAATATTTTCTACAAAAAAAACATGGTTTAAAAACAAATTCAGTCTATTTATAAAGTACTTGAAAATATTTAATAAAAATTTTATTTAAATTTAATTAATTTATTAAATAAAAATGTATTAATATTAAAATTTATTTATTTATTTGATAAATTGATTTTAATTTTATTGATATTTGAGTTATAAGTTAATTAATCAACTTATGAGTCGGCTTATAAATCTTTATTAACAATTTAAATTTAATTTTACATTTTTATTTATAATATATATATAATTATTTTCTAAAAGATAATAATAAAAGTATAACTTATTGGAATGTATGCTTATAATGCAACATTTTTTATAATTTTTATATAAATATTAATAAGTGTATTAATATTTTAAATAAAAAATATTAACTATGTAATTTTTTTGTCATTTATAATAAAACTCTATTAAAAAATATGTGGACTGATTTAATTTGTTTAGTCTCATAAATTTTATACAATTTTAATAATATGTAACTTGAGCTTATTTTTTATTAAATAATTTTAAAATACTCAATTCTAACTCAACTTAAATATAAATAAGTCAAAATTGAATAAATCATATACTCATTTCAACTAAATTTATTTACACGATTAATCTCAGCCAATATATTATATATTAAACCATCAAACTTTTATGTTAGAATTAATTGAGTTTTCAACATATTTAAAAGATATTTAGAATTGCTATTGTTAATGGGGATCTTTAAGAAAAAAATCACTAAGTTCTCTTTATTAGTGATCCTAAATTTTTTAATTTGATTTTAGAGAGTTAAAATTTAATTTTTAAAAAAATTTATATTTAAATTCTTTGTAAATTACTATTGAATTAAATAATTTTTTGATATAAAAAAAAGTAATTTATTGAATGATGAGTAAGTATGCTTTTCATAGGGTAATTGAGTGAAATCTTTTAAATTATTTTTAAAACTAAATTTATGCAGTAAAATAAAATTATTTATGTCAATAGATTATTTATAAAATAATACTTTATAATATAAATCAATGAATAAATTAAATATAATTTTTTGAAAAATATGCATATGAATCAAACATTAAAAAATCCAGCTTCTAGCTACTTTAGTTAATATAAAAATGAGCATTTATAGACATAACTTAATTGTCAAAAAATAAGCATCTACAAAGATTTAGATACGAGTCCCTCTTTTGCACTTTAACAACATTGTAAAAGTAAGAAAGTTTTGAACAAATTTTAAAAATAAGGAATTTCGTGCAAATTTATAACTGTGACAGACTTTTTTCTATAATTGTTTTATATTTTTACCCAATCAATCTTAACTTTTATTAATTTGTCAACTTTGACGTAAATTGGATCAAAGTTTGTTACTTCCAAATAGATACTATCCCTATTGAATGTAATATGCTGGATGCCTACTCTAATTGCAATCTAGCCTCATAATTGTAATGCTAAACTTTAAATAAATGTAATATTTTTATTTTATAAAAATTAAATAATAGTTAATTAATTATTATTTTATAAAAATTATTATCAATTAAATAAAATTATAAAAAAAAATTTTAAAATTTATAATTATGTACATAAATAATTGTCATAAAAAATTATTTATTAATCTATACTTTCAATTTTATATGAAATAATTTCAAGAAAAATTATTAACTTTGAATAAAGTAATTCTTCACAATCAATGAAATAAATAATATTAAGTATTTCATAATAAAAAATAATATTAAAATATAATTACAAATTTTATATATATATATATATATATATATATGTGTGTGTGTGTGTGTGTGTGTGTGTGTGTGTGTGAAATAATTACAATAAAAATTTGTTTATTAATTTATATATATAATTTTAAGAGATTGTTTTATTAATTTATATATATAATTTTAAGAGATTGTTTATTAATTACAATAAAAAATTGTAATTAATTTATATATATAATTTTAAAAGATTGTTTATTAATTACAATAAAAGATTGTTTAAATGTAGTAATTTCTGACAGCCTATTATACAATCACTAACCTTATATACTCATAATTTTAAACAATTAATAGAATTAATTTAAAATATGACTTACTATTTAGATTTTTTTATTTTAAAATTTTTCTAATTTCTTACTTTTGAAGTTCCTTATAATTTTTGGTTTTTAAGTTTTTCTAATTTTCTATTCAAAATTTTTATATGATCTTAGTTTCATGTTTAAAAATTTTACTTTTTAGGTTTTTTAATTTTCTATTTATAAGATTTTTTATATGATAACTAATTTTTTAATATTCTATTTAAATTTTTTATATGACTATTTTTTATAACATAATATAAAATAATGACATATAGTTTTATTACATATAATTGTTTAATAAATGAAAAATAATAGTTTAAAACCAATTTTAAGATAAGAATTAATATAATTACAAAATAAATATACATATATAAGATAATTATAATAAAGAATTATTTATTAATATGTATTATCAACCTTATGTGATATAATTTTTTAAAAAAAATTGTTAAACTTGAACGAAGTAATTTCTAATAATTATAATACTACTGCTAGTTTTTATATACTTCCTAATAATTATTATACTGTTGATAGTTTTTATATAATCCAAATTTTAAATAATTAATGAATTTAATTTAAATCTTGATTTTTGTTTAAAATTTTATTTTTAAGTTTTTTAATTTTTTATTTAAAAGTTATTTAGAAATTTTACTTTTTAGATTTTTCTAATTTTTCTTAGAAAAGTTTCCTACATATAATTTTTATTTTAGGTTTAAATTTCCTATTTATAAGTTTCTTTTATAAAGCAATTAAAAGTTTATACATAGAAATAAATTTTTTTAATTTTCTATTTAGATTTTTTGATATGATAGTTTCTATAGCATAATATTAAATAATGGCATATGACTATATTATACATAATTGTTTGATAAATGGCAAGCAATGATTTTAAACTAATTTTAAAACTGAAATTATTAATGTATTTATGTTATATTGATTTCTTATAAAAAAATGATTTATTTGTTATATACAAAATAAAACTTTGAAGAGTGCTTTGTTTTTTTTTTTAATAAAAATCCAAGTGCAAATGATTTAGATTTACCTTTTTTTTAGATGAAAATCTAGCCATTCAAAAAACAAACCATTCAAAAATTGACTTTAATTTTAGATGAACAAAACATTAAATTTTGTAAAAATTTATAATTTTCGTAATTATAAGTTTTGTATGAAAATTGACTTTAATTTTCTATGTATAATTTTTGTAATATTGCAGATGTTTATAATATAATATAAAATAATGACTTATAACTATATAAAATAATAATATATAGTTATATTATATATAATTATTTTGACAAATAGTAAATAATGGTTTAAAATTTTCTGAGTTTGAAATTAATAATATATATTGATACTAAATTCTCCAATCCAATAGTGTAATAGCTAGCAAAACAAAATTCATTTCCTGAAGTACAATAATGCAAATTTTTTTTACCTTGTTAAAATACTTGTTAAAAGTTAATTTCCATTAAGATGTCCGTTGTAGAGCATTTTTAATTGAAAATTTGAGATTTTTTAATATTTTTATTTTAATTAAGATTGATTTTAAAGTAAAAATATTTTATTTAGAAATTTTAAAATATATTATTTAGAAATTTTATATTATCCTTAATAGAAATATTAGATAATAAATTTAGGATCTTTATGATTTAGAAAATTAATTTTTTATTTATTGTGAATTTAGTTTCTTAATTAATTTAAGAGCTTAAACTATAGATAGGGTTATAAGCAATATATGTAACGAATCTTCAGTTTTTACTTATAAAATTTTTAAAGAAGCATCTTTATTTATCTTTCTAAAATTTTGATTTTTTTTCAAAATCAATGAACTTTTAATACCTATTAGTCTGACATTTATGCAAATCGATACACCCTATAAAAGGTTATTTCCTAACTTTTCATGTATTTCTTTTATCATAAAACATTTGCTATGTTAGTTTGGTATCAAAGCTGACATTCGTTCCTGAGTTGTCATGCCACCCAAACATAATAATCATAGCAATAATGTCTTTGTAGATAAAATTTATCAATGTGATTGCGTAATACAGTTGGAGCAACATTCCTTCGATTTTTAATTTGGAGTATTAAGAACATATTTGTCACAATCCAACTTGGAATCGCGATCGGCGTGAGGACAAAAGTTCTTAACCTCACAACCTATTTTGATCATTCAATTACCATCAAGAACCATAAAACCAATAAGATTAGAGCGTTTCTTTTATTTTAGAATAATTAAAATTTCAGTCAATTCTAAGTATCCATATCATCCATAAATCATATAATAAATAATTTTTTTTGAACACCCAACTAATCTTCACCCCAAAAAAATATAAATTGACATAGAATGTAGTCACAATCTAAAAGTTGAAAATCAGCTAAAATCCTAAAAAAAAAAAAATATTCATAAATCTAAACCTTTTCAAGTGCAACTTTGGAGAAAAAAGCAAGTCTCACTTCCAATCTGAATCAACCTGCAAAATTGTTATTAAAGAGGGGTGAGCAGACTACAACTCAGTGAGAAATTATTTAAGGCAGAGAACATCCTAATCTCTTATATAACTTTGAACTTAGAGAATAATATTGTACTGATTTAAATATCAAATACATAGCAAGTTTCACAAGAATATCATGTAGCAACTAATACATAATATTCATCCCATGAAAATTCATAGATATAAGTTACGAGTTACAACAACACGTATAGAATCACAATATTTTGGAGAAGACTTAGGCAAAACCTTCAAATAAATATATAGGGCATGAAGCTTTCGTATACATATACATTTACATTTGGGGTATTGTGGATTATTCACCAAATCATTTTTCAACAGGCCATCATATAATATATACACATATGACCCAGGTGCACCATAGGGGTTCAAGTCCTTATCTTGCCCCAACATAACACAATAGAAGCAATCCAATTATCACATCATGAATAACACATATTCACAATTCAATATATCAACTATAAAGATATTCACATAAGATATATAATAGTTCCCCAACTTCTAAGCAACATTTAATTATACAAGTAGTTCATTCTCATTAAGTTTAATAAACCAATATAATCTCTCACTAGTTGCAAACACAAAGCAGTCTTCTCACTGAGTCAACTCGCCACCAATAACCAATATATATAAATAAACTAAATAAATATTTATTAATAATGGTTATTCTAAATAAATATTCATTTAGTAATCTAGAAACTCAATTAATTTAATTAGTGTCAATTATACATGTCAAATCTAATATACAACTTAACTAATTTAAGTCTAATAGAATCCTAAAACTAATAGTTGTGAGAAATTGATCTATAAAATCATTAATTTAAATTCTAAAATATAAACTAACCATCCCAATAAATCTCTTAATTTTCTAGCTATAGCAATCTTACTAACTAATTATTTTTAGGAAACTATCCCAAACATAACTCTAAATTGAATAATAGTCAAATCTAGTTTAATAACCTCTACCAATATTACTCCAAAAATTTCAAGAGAATTACGTATATATTTAGACATATCCAGAATATTGCATATAAAATTTGAAATAAATTTAGATTATTTAGTACGTCAAATAATTTTTAAAAGTGTGTTGTTTTACATTACAGTCTCTACTGGACAACGGATAAACAAAAATATTAAATCCATAACTAATATATTTCAAAAATTCTCAAATTGATATATATGTAACTAGACTTATAGTAGATACCTCATATAAATTTTCAGATCAAATAATATTATTCACTATTTTAAATTAATTATTTTCCTAACAGTACAACACATTTTCACTATCAAATAGCTTTTGATTCTAATCCTATAAATACATATTTCGTTATTGGATCAACCTCAAATTTTAATTTATAATACTAGACATTCAGAACATAAACATATAACAAGATCAATAATAAAAGATTTTTATAACCTTTGATATAAAATTTTTAATCTACTACTCAAAATCTGTTTTTACAAAATTGTCACAATAATCCAATCTAACTCATTCAAACTTTATATTTTGTTATAATTGCTCCTTAAAAATATTTAATCTTTAAAAATATTTAATCTTAGAGATATACCTAATATATAGGTCTATAATTATTCATCATAATTAAATTAATACTCTAACTAAATTTGCTAATCTAATTTCAAGTAACACTCTATATTGAAATCCTAAAGTTCACTTCAATTTTATTTATCAAATTCATTTATTTGAATCCATCCACATTAATTAATTACTATAGATTGACCATCAATATATCAAAAAAAAAAAAAAAGAATAGATCTACTTACCTACAAGAAATATAGAAGAACTAACAGAGACTTGATAATCTTCAATCCTTTAAAATATTTGTTGAAGATCTTGACCAAAAATTTTCAATCTGCTTATTTATTTATTTTTTCTTATATGGATGCATAACAACTCTCCTCAAAACCTAAAGTGGCAGTAGCCACTTTGCTTGATTCGCATAAATAAATAAATAAATAAATAAATATATATATATATATATATATATATATATATATATATATATATATATATATATATATATATATATATATA
>CATIWR010094808.1:0-72625 GCA_949677035.1 Omphalea diandra | reverse complement strand
ATAGACACACACATTTGCGCGATATTTAATTTTCAAAATTTAATTGATTTTATTAACTAGTCTTTTCTTTAATTATTTTAACTATGTAAACATGATATAAGATATATATCATCCCAAGAGTTTGTTGACGGTTAAGCTAGGACAAATAGAGGAGTTCTCTTACTTTTTTGTTGAATTTATAAATAAGAGAAACGAAATATTTTTTTTTAATACCATATCTTGCATTAACAAACATAAAGACATCAGAACTATTGGCCCTAGGCATCAAGAAGGGGTTTGAATTGGTGTATAAAAATTAAAACAAAAAGGGGGAGAAGAGAAATGAGTTGGAAAAAAACGCAAGATTTATAGTGGTTCGAATATAAGCGACCCTACGTCCACTCCCCAATTCTTAGAAATTAGGTGTTCCACTACTTTCAAATGTGTTTTCCATCTTACACGAAACTTTTGCACTTGTGTTTTAAAGGCTCACACAATAACATATACTCTTGTGTTTTGACAGGCTCACACAACAACCTATACTCTTGTATTTTAACAGGCTCACACAACAACCTCTCTTAGTGTTTTGACAGACTCACACTACAACCTATTACAATTAGTATTTTTGCTCACACCCAACAATGACTTAAGGAATATAAAAGATTGAGCAATAAAATTGCAAGAGTTTGGATACAAAGTTATCAATTTTCTTGCATTTACATATGTTTGGTAAGGTATTTATAGTCTCTACCCACCAAAGAGACATTGCGATAAAACTAGTACAAAATTTTCAAAGTGTGCTAGATAGATTTTAATATTAAATGCTTGACAGTATCAATTTGCGGTCACTACTACTCGTTCGCGGTCGCGAAATCTAAATTTCATACGAAAAACCCAGTTTATGTCTAATGGCTAGTACACATGGCAACTTCTCATTATTTCATCAAGAAAATATAGTCATTGTCTTTCACATGCTTTCAAAAGTAGTAGTCGCGATTTTTCTTGTACAGGCCGTTACTGAGGACGCGAATTCATCTGCCAAAAGTGTTCATCTTCTTTTTTTGGATTCGCGGTTGCTACCAACAAGTTTCCATCGCGATTTTTGTCTTCCAATGGTTTTCTGGGACACTTGTCAAGTTGTGATTATGAACTTGATTCCCTTTTGAGTTACTTTAAAATTCACAGTGGCGACTGAGGCATGACTTACATCGTGAATTCGTCTGTGACTTTGGCTTTTCTTTCTTTGAATTGGTCGCGGCAGAGAAGTGGCCCACGAATACATCTATCCATTTTGTCAACCTGCCTTGGTCTAGTTCGCGATCACGATTTATCAAGTTGGGGTCACGAATTATGAGGCACTAGCTTACTTTGGAGATTTTTTAACTTCATCCAACTTCTAATGTAAAGACTAACTAAAAACTGCAAAACAATACTTAATTTGAATCATTAGAATTGATCAATCCCCTTTGTCAAGATCAAAAGAGGTCCAAGACTTAGGGTTAACCACCCTAGTTCAACAATCTCCCATATTTTTATTTTGACAACGTAGATTGATCCTAAGTGAAAAATAATACAGAAATGTGAAGTTGGAGTATAACATGAATGAATGCTTAAGATGAAACTTCTAAGTTTGGCATTTAATCAAGCAAAGTGAAATTTCTAAAAAGCTAACTATGATGGTGAAATTTCTAAAAAGCTAAGTATGATGCCCCCTTTAACATATGTTATAATTTTTAAGTTAATATTCCCTTTTAAACTAAAATACGTACTATCTCTCCCCTTTTGGCAAGATCAAAAAGAGAGTATAAGGGAAATGAGAAACAATTATAAGCATACATAAGGAGTAAAAGAAGAATACTTTTATAAAGATAAAAAGCATCACACACATAAGACAATGTATTGCAAGGAAATAACTTTTTATTTACATAACTGTAGGATCACAATATTTGTTAAAAAAAATAAAGAAAACAAAACAAATACAAAAAGATCCCTAATATAAAAGAGTGGAGAATCATTATCATCTCCAGAATATAGTGCCTCTTGCATTTGTGTTGCTTCCTCGGCTTCATCCCCATCCACAACGTCATCTTCATTGCCATCTCCATCTTGCGTATCTTTAAATTCGATGAAGTCCGAAAGATAGCAAGTAGGAACTCCTAGTTTCTCGTGGAGATCCACTTTATGACTGTGAAGATGTGAAAGGAAGAGGAACCTTCTCTTCATCATCCTCATTAGTTTGCCTAATTTTTGATCAATGGTGGCAAGAGATAACTTCGTCTTGGCTTTTGGTTGAGGAGGAGAGACTTGTATGGTGCCTTCTTTAATTTGAAGCCTCTTTCTCTTCGAAGTTTGGGAGGTTTCCATCTTCTTTGTTCCTATTGCACCAAGGGTGTAAACATATGTGTTCAGATAAATGACCTTGGCGTTTATGAGATAGGTGAGGTCTAGGAAATTTTGAGATGGAAGGAGCTTCTTGGTGAGGAATTTCTCTTTCTCCTCATCTAGTGCTCCAATAAAACAGTAGATGTGTGTAATGTGGGAGGGCAAGAGAAACTGGCTTTTAGGTTTTGTACTCATGCGGATCAATTGATCCATAAGGTATCGGCCGGTTTGGATTGATTTGTTTTTTATAAGGCAAAACAAGAATGCCAAGTCTTTTTGAGAAACCTTCTCATTATCATCACCTTTTGCGTTTACAGAGAAGGTGATGATGTGATGAAGGATTCAAAGGGGTAGAGATTTGATGTGTTTGGATAAAGAAGAGTAGGGGTCGTGTTTGGTTTTAATAGAAATCTTTGACAAAAATTCGGAGTAGATAATGTCAAATGTGGAGATGATGAAGGGAATGTGTTCTCCGACTTTTAAGTTGAAAAGAAAAGACAATTGGTCGAAGGTAATGAAAAAAGGGTCGCCAAAGGCTCATTACACTAACTCATATTGTTCGACTCTCAAATCGGCTTTTCGGCTTAATTGCACGAAGCACATAAACTCTCACACAACCTCCTTGTATCCAGGTTCATCTCGAAAGATGAACTCGTTCCATCCTAAGTTGAAGAGAAAGGCTTTAATTTCAGCATTGATGCCCAATGTTTCCAGCATGAATGTTGATAAAATCTTGTTTGGGAGAATGACCTTAGAAGAGTTTGCCTTGAATCTATCTTTTTCTTCTTTGGTTATTCCCTTCATGAGATGAATGGCAGGAGATACAGAGGGTTGAGCCACTGTCTTACCCTTGTCTGCCTTGGAGAACTTCTTTGGAGCCATAGAGCTTGATGATTTAGTGAGATTTTTTAGAGAGAGAGATGATGTTTGGAAGTGAAGTGATGAGAGTACTATTGAAGGGGGTATTTATAGGCTTTGAAGGGGTGGAAAAACGGTCATAAACGGCTAGAAGTGAATTAAATGAAGAAAGGAAATGGTTAACAGCCAAATCACTTAATTGCCTAGGTCGTTACTTTAATTCGCGTCTGCAAATTCGTGAGTTGCAATCACAAATTCTGAAAAATGTGAATAATGGACAAATTTTCCTCGGGAATAGGCGCGTTAACGTTCAAAATTTTGAAAACCATACCAAAATTAGCTGTGGAGCGAAAATTTGGCGACCACAATTGACATTTGATAGCTGGGTGAAGTTGACTTGTAATTTGTGACCATAAAGAATGAATAGCGACCATGAATTATGAGTCAGCAAGGATAAGAATTGAAAAACTAAATTTTTAGAAAAATAAAAAATTGTGATCTATAGGAAAATACATATATTAATATCAGAAATCAACAAATACTAATACACATAGCAATACTTCATATAAAAAATTTTCACTTTAGGGAGCTTCCATCAAGCATTCCCATTATCTTTTAATGAAGTTCAACCTTTCTTCATTTAGAGGTTTAGTGAAAATATATGCAAGTTAATGATTTTTGTCTATAAATTTCAACACAACATCACCTTTTTGCATATGATCTCTAAGAAAATGATGTCTAATGTCTATATGTTTACTTCTAGAATGTTAGATGGGATTCATAGAGAGATTAATAGCACTTGTGTTATCACATTTAATGGGAATGTGATAAACTACTTTGCCAAAATCCTTCAATTATGTTTCATCTAAAGAACTTGGGTGCAACAATAATCCACCGCCACATACTTGGCTTCCGCAATGGATAAGGCTATCGATACTTGCTTTTTACTAAACCAAGAAACTAGACATTCACCTATAAATTGGCAAGTTTCGAAAGTGCTTTTCCTATCTACTAAGCTACCAGCATAATCAGCATCTGATTACCCTACAAGGCTAAATGAAGAATCCCTAGGATACCATAATCCTAAGTGTATAGTGCCATGCAAATACTTAAAGATCCTTTTAACAACATTCAAATGAGATTCTCTAGGAGAGGATTGGAACCTAGCACACATGCAAACACTAAACATGATATCCAGCCTAAAAGCAGTAAGATAAAGTAGAGATCTAATCATACCTCGATATCTTTTTTCATCTACCACCTTACTCGATTCATCCTTATCTAGCTTGATGGTACTGCTCATTGGAGTTTTAGCTACTTTGCAACTATCCATGTCAAATTTCTTTAGCATCTCCTTTATGTACTTGGCTTGGTTGATGAAGATCCCTTCTTTGGATTGCTTGATTTGTAGACCAAGAAAGAACTTGAGCTCTCCCATCATGCTCATTTCAAATTCCCTAGTCATGCACTTAGCAAAATCCTCACAAAGAGATTCATTAGTGGCACCAAAGATAATATCATCAACATATATTTGAATGATTAATGTATCATGCTTGTGCTTTTTGACAAAAAGTGTGGTGTCCACCTTTCCTTTCTCAAAATCATTTTTCAAAAGAAATGAACTAAGCCTTTCATACCAAGCTCTCGGAGCTAGTTTCAATCCATATAAGGATTAGTTTAATTTGAAAACATGGTTTGGAAAATAATGAGACTCAAAATCAGGAGGTTGTTCAACATAGACTTCCTCCTCTATAATGTCATTCAAAAAAGTACTTTTCACATCCATTTGAAAAAGTTTGAAATTCATATGACATGAAACTGTTAAGAGAATCCTAATGGCCTCTAATCTTGCTATGGGGCAAAGGTTTCATCATAATCTATGCATTCCTCTTGGTTGTATCCCTTAGCAACCAATCTAGCTTTGTTTCTAGTAATGAAACCTTGCTCATCTAACTTGTTCCTAAACACCCACTTACAACCTATAATTGGGTGTTCTTTAGGCCTAGGAACAAGTTCCTATGCTCTGTTTCTCTCAAATTGGTTGAGTTCTTCTTGCATAGCAAGTACCTAACTCTCATCATCAAGAACCTCATCAATTGACTTTGGCTCAAGTTGAGAAACAAAAGCAAGATTATTGTCTAAAAGATTAAGTTAAGATCTAGTACTTATACCCTTAGAAGTATCACCAATGATTAAGTTATTGGGGTGATACTTGAAAAATCTCCAATCTTTGGGTAGATCTTGTCTTGGTTCATCTTCTTGTTGAAGTTGTGGTTCCTCATCTGTTGATGATTCTCCTCCTTCTTTGTCTTTATCATTTCTTCTTGTAGTGTCTTATAATTTCAGCTTTTCAAAATCACCTATAAGATCATTAACAAAAATACCTTTCCCAAGATTAAGTTTACTAGACTCATCAAAAACAACATTCATAGATTCTTCAACTGCCATTATACTTTTGTTAAAGACTCTATATGCTTTACTAGAGGTGGAATATCCCAAGAAGATACCTTCGTTGGTTTTAGAATCAAATTTCCCAAGATTATTCTTGGTGTTCAAAATATAACACTTACATCCAAATACTCTAAGGTATGAAATCTTGGGTTTTCTACTATTCCATAGCTCATAAGAAGTTTTATTGAGAATGAGTCTTTTAAAAACTCTATTTGCAATATAATATGCAGTGTTAATAGCTTCAGCCCAAAAGTAATTGTTTGAGAATACTCATTGAGCATTGTTCTAGCCATTTCCACTAATATTCTATTTTTTCTTTCTACAACACCATTTTGTTGTGGTGTTTTAGGAGTTGAAAAATTATGAAAAACTTCATTCTCCAAACAATAATTTTCAAATGATTAATTTTGAAATTTCTTTCCATGGTCACTTTTAATAGAAGATATGAAGTAACCTTTTTCATTTTGAACCCTTTTTGCAAAACTTTTGAAAGCATCAAATGAATCATTCTTGTGAGCTAGAAAAGATACCCAAGTGAACCTAGAGTAGTCATCTACAAGGACTATTACATAATGCTTTCCACCTAGGCTAGCACTTCTAGTAGGTTCTATCAAGTCCATATGGATAAGTTGAAGTGATCTAGATGTACTTACAACATTTTTGGCTTTGTGAGAGGCAAGGTATTGCTTCCCCATTTGGCATGGACCACATGTCTTGTCTTTGGAGAAGCTTAGCTTGGGAAGTCCTTCCACTAATTTTCCTTTGGATAGGCTTTGAAGAAGATCCATGCTTGCATGCCCAAGCCTTCTATGCCACAACCAAGCTTCATTGCTCAAAGACATAAGACACATAAAAGATTAGTTAGCCAAATTGTCTAAGTCAATTGAGTAGATATTGCCTTTCCTTTCACCCTTGAAAATAACCTCATCATCCACTAAAGTGGTGACTCGACATTCCCTAGGATTAAAGGTGACTTTATTACCTTTGTCATACAATTAACTTACACTTAACAAATTATGTTGTAAGCCACTAACTAAAAGAACATTATCAATTAAAGAACATCCATCTTTACCAATGGTTGCAATGCCAAATACCTTATCCTTGGCATTGTTACCAAATGTGACATCTCCACCTTCTTTTCTTTCAATGTCGTGAATAGCTTTCAATTTCCAGTCATATGCTTGGAACAGCTACTATCCATATGCCAATTGCTTGATTTGGTGGTTGCCACATTCCCCTACACAATAATAATAAGTTACATTTTCTTAGGTACCCAAGCATACTTGGGTCCTTGGGGGTTAGACGATGAAGGGTCCTCTAATTTGAGGTGAGGCTTCCTAATATAGCAATGAATATTAATGTGTCTGAATCTCATACAATAATGGCATTAGAGTTTAGACTTACGAGTCTTTCTCCTTTGCACAAATTTAGTATGAGTAGAAGACCTTCTCATACCTTGGTCATGTGAATGCATGCATGAACATGTATGATGAGTAGGAGTAGAAAATTTTTTATGAGAATGACCATACTTTTTGTTGTACATATAGGTATGGTCAGCTCTTTGAGTCTTGGCTCTAAAGCTTATGAGAGCCTTCCTTTTGCCCTTAGGCTTAGGAGGCTTAGTGCTAGGAGCACTTTTCTTCCCAATTACCTCAATGCTAGATGTTTGAGTTTCTAAAGATCTAACACATGTGGTATGAGATGATGAGGAGGTTTTATTGAAGCCTAAACCATGTCTAACTAATGGTGGTCTTTGTGACACAATCAGTGTGTCCAAGGCTTCTTTTCCTTTATGGAACTTAGAGATAGAACTTCTAAGCTCAATGACTTCTCCTTTCAGAGTGTCATTCTCCTTTCTTAATGAAGCTATCGAAGAAAATGATGTGGAAAGTTTTTCTACTGAGTTTTTGAGTTCTTCATTAGAAGTCCTCAACTCATTTACAATATCACTAAGAATCTTGTATTCATTTTTTAATTTTAAACACCTTTTCTTATAAGTTTTTACTTGTGACTTATACTTATCACACCTCATGGTTAGAGCCTCTAGAAGCTCTTCATCAATGTCATCAAATTCAAAATCAGAATGAGAATGGGAAGAAGTACTTACCTCATTTGTAAAATCTTCTTATGCCATGAAACATATGTTGGCAACCTCTCCTTCTTCCTCTTCTTCACTTGAGTTTTCATCCCAAGTGGTTGACAAACTCTTCTTCTTCTTCTTGTCCCATCTCTTTTTCTTCTTTAATTTGGGACACTCATACTTGATGTGGCCTTGCTTGCCACATTCATAATAAGTGACATCGTTGGATTTCTTTTAGACTAGGAGTTGTCTTCTTGAAGCCTTTTCTTTCTTTTCTTCTCTTGATCAACTCCTTTGTCCTTATAGAGAGCATTGCTAGCTCCTTTTCTTCCTTGTTACTTTCTTCATCACTTGAGGTAATCTCTACGTCTTTCTCTTTTGTTGAAGCTTTAAGAGCTATGGTTTTTCTCTCTTTTTCTGGTTTGTCTCCTTGGCCTCTTAGCTTCTTCATTTGTTCATCTTTTTGTAAGGCCAACTCATGAGTTGAGAATTTGCCTATCAACACATTGGTTGGAACCTTTTCAATCTCTGGATTGGACTCTTGTTTATTGCAAACTCTTGCACCAAATTTATCTAGAGGAAGATTTTAAGGATTTTTGTGTTTACCTCATAGATAGTGAGAGCTCTTCCAAATTTCTTCATGTTGGTGACAATGGACAAGAGCCTATTTGTCATTTCCATGATGCTCTCATTGTCCTTCATCATGAAGAGTTCCCATTCAGTGACATACATCTCCAAACGGTTTGATTTCACTAAAGTTGTGTCTTTATGATAGTTATCTAGAGTCTTGCAAATGGCATGTGCTGTTTGACAAAGTTGCACTCTTCCAATCTCTTCTCTAGAGAGTGAGCTTAGAAGAATGACCATTGCTCTCTTATTTTTTCCATTTGATCTCCGATGAGCTTCAACCCATTCTTTTTGTAGGATTAATTCTTCATTACCATCCACAACTCTGGTGGGTGGCTTTCATTCCTTGATGACCACATCCTAAAGGTCTTCCACATCTATGTCAAGATAGATCTTCATCCTATACTTCCAATGAGTATAATCTGTTCCATCAAAGTGAGGCTTGAGTTGTGAGTGGATTCCCACTTGTACCATGATCTTTGTTCACCCAATGAAGGTTTGATTGTGAAGTTTGGCTCTGATACCACTTGTTGGCCCTAGGCACCAAGAAAGGGGGGAGGGGGAGAGGGGTCGAATTGATGTATAAAAATTAAAACAAGAATGGGAGAAGAGAAATGAGTTAAAAAGAAACATAAGATTTATAGTGGTTCAAGTATAAACAACCTTATGTTCACTCCCTAATTCTTAGAAATTGGGTGTTCTACTATCTTTTAAAGGTGTTTTTAAGCTTACACCAAACTTTTACACTTGTGTTTTGAAGGCTCACACAATAACCTATACTCCTGTGTTTTGACAGGCTCACACAACGACCTATACTCTTGTGCTTTGACAGGCTCATACAACAACCTATAGTCTTGTGTTTTAACAAGCTCACATAAAAATCTCTCTTAGTGTTTTAATAGGCTCACATTACAACCTATTACAATTGGTGTTTTTGCTCACACCCAATAATGACTTAAAGAATAGAAAAGATAAAATAGCAAAATTGCAAGAGTTTGAGTGCAAATTTATCAATTCTCTTGCATTTACATCTGTTTGGTGAGGTATTTATAGCCTCTACCCACCAAAGAGACATTGCAATAAAGCTGGTATAAAATCTTCAAAGTGTGCTAGGCAGATTTTCACATTAAATTCTTGACAGTATCAATTCGCAGTTGTGAAATCCAAATTCCATACGAAAAATCCCATTTGTGTCTAACGGCTAGTCCACATGGCAGCTTCTCATTAGTTCACCATGAAAATATAGACGTTGCCTTTCACCTATTCTCAAAAGTAACAGAATTCATCTGCCAAAAGTGTTCATCATCTTCTTTTGGATTCGCGGTTGCTACCAACAAGTTCCCATCACGATTTTTGCCTTCCAACGGTTACCTAGGACACTTGTAAAGTTGTGGTTGTGGACTTAATTCCCTCTTGAGTTACTTCAAAATTCGCAGTCACGACTGAGGCATGACTTACACTGTGACTTCATCTGTGACTTTGGCTTTCCTTTCTTTGAATTGGTCATGGCAGAAAAGTGGCTTGCTAATACGTCTGTCCATTTTGTCAACCTACCTTGGTCTAGTTCGCAGTCACAATTTATCAAGTTGCAGTCGCGAATTGGGAGGCACTAGCTTACTTTGGAGATTTTTTAACTCTATCTAACTTCCAATGTAAAGACTAACTAAAAACTACAAAACAATACTTAATTTGAATCATAAGAATTGATCCTTTGTCAAGATCAAAAAAGGTCCAAGACTTAGGGTTAACTACCCTAGTCCAACAAGAACATATGACTACATAGAGGTTTGTTATGAATTACAAATGCAATCTTTACAACCGAATGAGAATTTGTAGTTGAATTAAGTTTGCAAACAATAAAGGAATAGAAAACAAAAAGAAATTCTAAACAACTTTAAAGAGAGGGAAAAAGATTAAATAATATTACATATTCTAAAAGTTTGATAGTTGTTTAAGCCCAATAGTAACTGTGGGCTTAAATTTAATGTGTTAGTAACCACTAGTTTATTAACACTTTCTTTTTAATAATCAATCTACAATCAAATAAAGAAAAAAAAAGTAAAAAAGTTGAATAAACCTCTCTCATTTGGGTGATGGTAGCTAGGTTTTCTAGAGGGTTGCTCTAGATTTTACTATAATGTAGAGCTTCTCTTTTTCTTTCTTTTAAAGATTTCCTCATTTTGTAGTAAAACCTTGTTTTAAGGTGTTTCTTCATTTATTTATGAATCAAGAAGACCTTATCCTATTATGTGATCATTTGAATCTCTCTGACTCTATTGATGCTCGTTTGATAAAGATTAATCATAAGCTGAGGGAGGAGACAACTAAGAAAATTGAGTTGTGTTTATTTTGCAAATTTTTTTTAAAATGTATTATAAGAGAGTCGCCCATGAAACTCTATATCAAAATTTTTTAGATTATCTAGTAGTGTTGAAATTGCAATGATAGGAGATGATCTTTTTCTCTTTAACTTTATTTTGATGGTTGATAAGTAGAAGGAGCTAAACTTTGGTCCTTGGAATTTTTCTCTTGAAGAAAAGAACACCAACAACTATATGAGGTATAATTTGATCAAGTATTATTATGGTTGTAGAGTTTATTAAAGGAGATAATTGCCCTTGAGCTTGCTCTTTTATATAGATTATTTTGAATAATCTCAAAACCAAGAAACATTCTAACCCTATCATTAAGTGTTTGTGCTTATAGTTTTTATTAAAGGGTTAACACCCAAAAGAGAAGATAAAGGCATAACTTAAGTAACAAGACTTTAGAAGACATGTTAAAGAATTAAGGGAAGGATACTAGAAGAATTTCCAATATAAACTATAACGTTTGATCCCTTAATATGCTTTTAAAGATGGTGGCAAAACATCTCAAGATGACATGACTTAAGAATGCTGAAGTCATTTTGGTGCAAGGATAGAAATGAAAAGAGAAAGACAAAAGGTCCAACAATCATAAAGGAAATTCAATGAGCGCGGAAGGAAAATAATGAGCGCGGGTAATGTTTTCCTCATTTGTCTTTGTCATTAATGAAGGAGTCTCTAATGACCATGAAGGAAATTGCAATAGGCATTAAGTAGATTCAACTAGCATTGAAAAACCCTTTAGAAAACACCTTAACTAATATGTATAATCCAACAATGGTGGATGGAAATTCCAAGGCTGTGGTGGAGATTCAATGATCATGGAAAATGTTCAATGGGGCATGTTTAAAGATTACAATTGGCATGGCAAAAGTTTAGTAGGCATTAGAAATGAACATTGAAGATTTCATGACCAAGGGAAAGATTCAATAGGCATTGGTAAGTCTAAAGACAATTTTTCTAAAAAGTTACCATAACTATTTCATTTGTCTTTACAAACTAGTTTATCAGGTTTTCCTATAAAAGGGGGCCTTCATTTAAAGATTCGATAAAGTAAAACATCTTGAAATAGCCTACATTCATTTGTGCAAACCTTTTGGTGTTGTTTTTATATTTTCGTATAGAAAAAGCCTAGTGAGTCTGTAACTAACTTCAAAGATGGTAAGAGTAAGTTTTCTTTAAGCACTAATTATATTTGTTGTCTATCTAGAGGCTTAGACATTTACTAAGGATCTCTCATTTGCTCAGTGTTTGAAGTTGATATTATTCCTTGAAAAATACTAAGGGATGGGTTATCTCTTTTATTCTTTCACCAAAAAAAGGAATTATATAGTTCCTTAACCTATAAAAGGAAAGGTTATTCTGGAACGTAAAAAAAGAAGTAAAAAAGGCCTAAGTAATTGCTTAGGGAGTGGACTTAGGCACATTATTAAACCAATATAAATTTGTATGTTTGATTTTTCTTTCTTCTTTTCATCTTTCAAGTTTTATTTGTCACCCAATTCACCTCCTTCCTTTTAGGTTGCCTTTCACACCTATGTCTAACAATTGGTATAAGGTTTTTTTTTACCTCTTTTCAAGCTTAATTGCAATAGGAATATGATGAGATGGTAGCTCAAATAAGCATGGACCAAAAAGGATAGTTAGTGGTGAGACCTCCCTTATTTAATGAAACTGACTACAAATATTGGAAAAACATAATGTACTACTTTCTAATATCATAATTCATTGAACTATAGAGAATTATTAAGAAAGGTCCATTTGTTTCTATGAAGACACTTATTGATGGAACTCACATGAAGAAATACATTGATAAAATGTCTAAAAAGGAGAAGAAACAAGTCATAAACAATGACAACATCATCCACATACTCTTTTATGCCTTCAGTAAAAGTAAATATAACAAGGTGAGCATAAAGACCATAACTAAGGAAATTTAGGAGGTTCTAGAGATTACATATGAGGTACCAATCAAGTGAAAGAGAATAAGATGGAAACCTTACTTTCCAATATGAGACCTCCTTAATGAAGCCATACGAGAAGATTTCGAGAATTTATGATTGCTTCAACAAAATGGTTGGTGAAATGAAGGCTTTTAGGATGATATTCATTAATAAAGAACTTGTGAAGAAATTTTTGAGGTGTCTATCTAAAGAATAGCTTGGCAAAGTTACTTCCTTAAACACTTGAAAGACCTAAAGACCATGCCTCTTGATGAGCTTTTAACAAATCTTATTGATTATGAAATGAATTCAAACATAAAAGCTTTATCACCTTTAGAGGAATCAAACAGAAGGAAGTCAAGAGTTATGCTCAAAGTAATCTCCAATCTTTAAGTTTCAAAGATGAAGAGATGGATGATGAGGATGTTGCTCTTATCATAAACCAATTTAGAAGGATGCTAAAGAAAATGCCTCAAAAGAAAGGCAAGACAAAACTTGAGTAAGTAGAGTGCTATGGATGTGGGAAGTTTGGATACACTAAAATCGACTATCCTAAGGCTAAAATTGAAAAGACAAAAAAAAAAAAAAGAAGAAAAAAGCCTATAAAGCCGATTAGGTGACTTAACCTCTTTTGAATCTAGCCAATCTAAAGAAGAGCCAAGCAGAATAAGAAAGGACAAAACAAGTTTGTTCTTGATGGCTTTATATGAAAGCTTTCAATTTGATGTAAGACTAAATCCTTTAGATAGTGACGTAAATGGTGATGAATTAGAGCTTGAAACATGTTTACTATTAAGAATATTGTGGAAGCCTTAAAATCCACCAATAATGATCTTGATAAGAGTTTTGAAAGAATAAAATTTTAAAAATATAATTAGTGGAATTGAAAAAGAATTTTAATGCTTTGAAAATGGAAATTGAGGTTTTACTCAAAAAGAAGAAATTTTGTGAAATTCTCTCTTTCTCAAAATGAGAGTCTTAAAAAGGAAGTGTTAAGTTTGAAAGACTTTATTGTCTCTTTTATAAAAGGTTAAAAAAAAAGTTGGATTTAATGTTGGGCTTTTAAAAGATCTTGAGGTATAAACATATATTAGGCTTTGATTACTCAAAAGACTGCACCTTAAAATCTAAATTTGTAAAGGCTTCTTCCAAAGCTAAAATTTATTTCCCCTTATCATCTAAGGCATATGTGTATGGAATTAAATGCTCAAACTCACATGCACCTAAGCTTAAGGCTAATTATGCCTTCATTTACATATCTCTAAAATAAAGGCCTAATAGGAATGCACATGTTCCTTTTATTCCTGAGTCCAAACCTACTATGAAGTCAATTCATGACCTCTTTATTAATGGACTTAAAAGAGCATTCATATGGCAATGCTTTTATTAGGAAAATTTTGGCTATAAGATATATTTTTGCTATACAAAACTAAATGATGAGAATCATGTTCCTAACCCCTAAGGACTCAAAAGATAATAGGTATCAAAGAAATTTTGATTAGTAAGTTAGGATTCCTTCATCCAACACTTAAAATGGAGTATCTAGAGGTAAAGGAAGTAACTTTAAAGAAGGGATAAAAACTTCAAGTGACAATTGGCAGCAAGCCATGTCTAAAGCGTAATGTATGTCTTATCCCCTCTTTGTTTAATTATGATTCGTACGCATAAATTTAGGGGTAGTTGATATGACTTTTATGCTTACAAACCTAGGCATATGCGACATTGATCTTAACTCCCTTACTCTCTTCTCTTATCAAAGTTTTGTATTTTTAGTTTATTTTTATTGAGTATTCCCTCAATGACCCCTAGAGGATAATTGATTAAAGGGAGAATAATTTTGAATCCATCTAAGAATGTAATGAAAAAGAGGAAGATTTCTTTATAGTTTTTTATTATATTTTTTAAAATACTTAATTTTGCATCTTTATTTTAGAATCAATTTTACAAGTGGTATTTTTTTTATTTAAATACTTGTAGTTTAGGAGTTTTAACAAATAATTGGTATCATTTGACTTGTGATTTTAGATTTTTTAATCAACAATTGGTACCATCTTTGTAGTTTTTAGATTTGCATCTAATACTTTGTAAATTTTTTTCTTTTGTATCTTTTATTTGTTTTCGTTCTTCCACTTCTTTTTTGTCACAACAAAAAAAGGGGGAATTTTTGAGCTGTTAATAAAATGTCTTTTCTATTTTATTAAGTATCTTAATTTAACATGTAAAAAGGAGCAATATTATTAACCCCAAGGGTGTTCCTTTATATAGATTGTTTTGAATGATCTCAAAAGCAAGAGAAGTTCTAACATTATGATTGAGTGATTATGCTTGTAGCTTTTGTTAAAGGGTCAACACTCAAACGAGAAGATAAAGGCATACCTTAAGGAATAATGCTTTAAAAGAAATGCTAAAGCATTGATGAAAAGATGCTTAAAAAATTACCTACCTAAGTATAGTGACATATGTTTTATCCCTTAATGTACTCTTAAAGATGGAGGCAAAATATCTTAAAGTAGTAGGATATGGGAATGTTGAAGGAATTTAGTGTAAGGACAAAAATGAGAAGAGAAAGACAAAAGGTCTAACGACCATGGAGGAAATTCAATAGGCATGGAAGGAAAACAATGAGTGTTGAAGGTAGATAATGAGCATATGTGAAGTCTTTCTCATTTCTCTCTGTTATTAATGAAGGAGTCTCTAATGAACATAGAGAAAATCATAATAAACATTGAGTAAATTTCAACATGCCTTGAAGAAATTCAATAGGCATTACAAAAAATCTTTTAGAAAGTAACTTAACAAATCTGTATAAGCTACAATGATGGATGGAAATGCCAATGACTATGGTGAAGATTCAATGATTATCAGAAATGTTCAATAGGGCATGTTTGAAGATCACAACTAGCATGGCAAAAGTTCAATGGGTATTATAAATGAATGTCGAAGATTTAATGACTATTAGAAGGATTCAACGGAGACCATAGGAAGGATTCAACAGGCATTTGCAAGTCTAATGACTAGTTTTTCTAAAAGCTATCAAACCTATTCCATATGTCTTTACTAGCTAGTTTGTGAGGTTTTCATGTTAATGAGCCTCCATTTGAAGATTGGATAAAAAGTAAAACATTCTAAAAATCCTACATTCATTTGTGTAAGCCTTTTGGTGTTATTTTTTCGTATTTTGAGATAGAGAAAACTAGTGAATTTGTAACTAACTCTGGATTAGTGAAAGTAGGTTTTCCTTAGGCATTAATTGTATTTCTACCTATCTAAAGGCTTAGACACTTGCTAAGGATCTCTCTTGCTAAGTGGTTAAGGTTGGTATTGTAGGGGTGGATTGTCTCTCTTATTCCTTCACCAAAAGAAAGAAGTGTATATAGGTTCTTCCTTAGCCTATAAGAAAAATGTTATTCTTGAGGTTGAAAAAAGAAAAGTAAAAAGGCCTAAGTAATTGCTTAAGGAGTGAATATATGGATAATGTTAAACCACTAAATTTTGTGTATTTGATTTTTCTTTCTTCTTTTAATCTTTTAGGTTTTATTTGCCACCCAATTCCCCTACCTCTTGTTTGCCTTTCACACTTACATATAACATCTTCATAGTGTCCCAATTTCCTTCATGACTTATAAGAGTTATGTCTCTCAACTAAGAAATAGGTGAGCTTGTTAAGGTCGATCGAGATGATTTAAGAGCTTGGTTTGGAAAGTACCTTTGTATTAAGGTACATCTTAATATACAAAATCTTTTAAAGAGGGGCTTATTATTAGATATTTATGCCAATGTCCCTCTAGAAACCATTAATTATGATATATGAAAGGTTTTCATGTTTCTACTTCTCATATGGAAAAATTAAACATATATGGTTATAATGTACGAACCTTGATTCTTCTACCAAGCTTTGTAAATTATCACTTAGCTGTTAGAAGTGAGCAACTATTAGTGCTTCTTTTAAATCGAAAAAGAAGTTTAGGACCGATGATCAAAGGTGTTAAGATGGAGACTTCAATAGTAGGTCTGAGTTGGGTAGGGATTGTGATTATGGAATGGCTCTCTCTTAAAATAGTACTAAGCTAGTTGGAATTGTCAATCAAATATGTGGTTCTCAACCTTTTGGCAATTAGAACAATATAGATGATTAGTTGGTGCTTAGCAATTAATCTCCCAAAATTGCATGAAATTGTTGCTTCTATTCCTACATATGGATGAGGGTTTACCATGACTTATAAGAATCATATCATAATTAATAGTGCTTGTTTTTGTGTCAAAAGTGGTTAAATAAAATCTTATTGATTTGACTCAAGCCATTTATGTTTATTTGGTGGCAAAAAATGAGAAGTCACTTAATTTGACTTTAGCTATGGTTAAAGGAGAGGTGTGAGAGTTGACAATGACTAGTAATCAGAATAATACTTAGGATGACTTTAGAGTTGGGGAAAATGCATATGCAATAGAAGAACAGTAGGAATAGAAGTTAACACAATGTGTACACAAAGATTGATTAAATAGAGAGACATGATATGGAAATGCTTGAATTGGCTCTAATTACACATAATAACCATGTTATGGTTAATGGATATGTGAAATGACTAGGGTTAAAATGTAAGACCCAAAATTTGATTCTTAGAGGTGTTTCATAAATAAGGACTCCTTCCCCTAAGTGATAAAATGGTGATGATTTTAATGACATAATGATGATTAATTAAGATATCATATGAATTAGAAAACATGATTAAGAGAAATGATAGTAAAGAATGCTAAGTTATAAGGAAAGTAAGTATAAATTATGATGCATAAGTATGCATATGCAATAAATGATGATTAGTGAACATGAATGAATGATGATATTAGAGGTTTAATAATGAAGAAAATGACTATATTATATATTTGAAGTGTGTTAAAGGAAGGAATAAAAGGTTTAAAGCAAAGCTTCGATCAGTGTTATGGTTTGAAAGATTCATTTTATTGGACTTTAGGAAGCATTTTCAACAACTTATATTTTTAGGCAAGGGACTTTTAACCATCAAGGCAAAATGTGAAGTTGAATAATGATTCTTCAAGAAATGGCACTTTTAAAATTTGTACTTCAAGTTTAACAGTTGAAAAGTCCATTCAGCTTGGCATAGTCTAGAAGTTGGCCCCTTTGATCATTTAATCTATTTCTCTTTTTATTTTCTGCCCATACATGACTAAAAAATTCATTTTAATTAGTTTTTTTTTTATCAATCTAAAAGCTAAAGAAACCCTCACAAAGCTCTATTTTTCATCCATGGATGCTAAATCTAAGTTGAAGAGTTCAAGTTGCTTAACATCTTCTCTATCTTTCAAGCTAGTTTTAGTGGATTCTTTCTCCTTCTAAGTAAGTTTACCATATGCCATCAAATATGTATTTTTGTTTTATGATTAAATAGATGAGTTTATGACATATTTAAAGCATGTTAAGGTGGAACATATAAAGGTATATGCTAGGATGGCTTGATTGATGATGTAATATTTTGTTGAAAGCTTTGAAAGAAGTTGAACTATCTGTATTAATTACATGTTTCCATGATGATTATTGAATTCTTCAATGTTAATTAGCATCATGAACTTCATGATTTATGACGAGAAGTGATGCTAGAAAGATGTATTACACCTTAACATAAAATTAGGTATTGATGCCTATAGTGCAATTATGAAGAGTACATGATGTCTATAGTGTGAAACATGAAAGAAATTATGTTTTATGAGTTTTGAAGTGTTAAATGACATGTTTAATGTTAAGTTTATGAATTTTAGAATAAATTTTATTGGTGCCCTTCACTGGGGTTTATGGGGAGTTATATAAGGAATTAAGCATGAAAATGAGTTAAAAAAATGTAATTGATGAACATGGAAAGAATGTGGATTTTAGATTTGATTAAATGATGAAATTCATGTATTTTGATGTTAATATTATGAATCAGAAGTTAAGGAATGTTGATGCTAATGAGCTAAAGATGATACCTATGAAATGTAAGCTTAAAGATTATGTTTTAAATGTTATGTTACAAACATATTGAATGATGTGCAGGACTTAGCTCATGTTTACCTTATAATATTTGTGTTATGTTTATATTATATGTTTTATGGATGAGTTTGAGTAACTCTCCATATCTAGATGCTATAGTGATAATGTTATGTATATTCATGTTTAGGCATACGAGTGGATAAAATGATTAAGAGCAAATAAGGATAAAGTTAAAAACAAGTAAGGCTAAGACAAGATGGACAAAGAGTAAAGCCAAGAAAGATGAGCTAAGGATAACAATGAAAGGCGAGGTTTCTTTTCACTATCCATTACATACATGCATCATGAGTTTAAATAGATAAACCATTGTAGGCAAAGATATGTTACTATAAAAGTCATATGCATTGTTATAAGATGAAATAAAATGTTATAATGCAAATGTTGTGTATAAATAACATGTGATGTAAGGGTAGTTCAATGAAGAAGTGGGAACCCAATAAGTTATTACTAGCTATGCAATGATGATGTATGAAAATGAAATGTTATGCATGCATGACACGCTTGGTGAGGAAACTCTCCCATGTAACATATAAGTAAGGACACTATTGATGAGACAACTCTCTTATGAGCACAGTTAGTGAGAAAACTCTATCATAAGTAAAAATTCTCATGCACTTAACTACCTGTATGTATAATGATATGCTATGTAAATGATGTACACAAATGTTATGCCATGTAGATGGAGACACATTCATGTCAAGGCATGTGAGCTTGCGTGTGGTCAATATAAATTTCTCACTGAGTTTCCCACAATGAGCTCATCCCCTTACACAAATTGTTTTACAGGATAAGCATGAAGTTGATACAATGATCAAATGCTAAAAGTTAAAAGGCCATAGATGAAGATTTTATATTATGTATCATGTTTTGTTAAGACGTTAATTTATTTTTTGTAGATGCATGTATTGATGTATATGTAAAAGAAAGGTTAAATGTATAATCCTATATTCTTAGTGATATCTGGAAAGTCAAAAGTTATGAATAATGTGATCATATAAATGTCTAAGGTTAACGTAATGTAAAAATGATTTATGATATATGATTAATGAAAATGATACTAAGCTATACTTAGAATTATGGCCCATGTGAGTTAAATGTTGAATGCTTATGATGATAAAAAGAATATTATAGTAAGAATGTCCTTAAGTAAACTCCGGATTCCATAATTGTTCAAATGGGAGAGATTTTACGTATAATGATATGTATATAATGAAAAGTAAGAGATTTTAAATAATTAATTAATCTCATTTACATTTTATTTGTAACTCCCTCTAATCCACTTCCATACAAGCACTAAAATAATTTAATAAAAAATTACTACAAAATTTTAGGATTCAATATGAATTCAACTTGACTAGGATGACTAATTTCTCATAATGGATTCAAACTCCATTCCATCTGAAAATAACCTAAATTTAATTCAATTTAAATTATAATTTTAAAATTTTATAAAATTAAAATACTATATTTTATTTAAAAAGCAAAATAAATAATATGATCCAATTTGATTTAAAATTTTAAAATAATTTAAATTTTTTATATGTTAACTCTATGATTTGATCTAATTCAAAATTTTAAATCAACTACTTTAAGTTCACTGTAAATAAATTTACTCGAAAATAATTCAACTTATGTGACTTGTCAGTACAAATATCTATGATTAGTTTGATCAGTTTCAATTTAATTTCATCACAATCGAATTAATTAAATTTTAAATTTACAAAATTATTCTAAACTAAATTTTTTATGAACCATATTGAATATAATCAAATTTAGTTTGATTCAATCACATTGATTCAGTTTCAATTGGAATTTTCTTAATTTTTTTTTTGAAATTTTTGAATATAAATTATGTTGTTTTGATTATTTATAAGTATGAAGATTATTGTATATTAATCATTTATGTATATATGGAGCATATTTAATTTATTTTTTAAATATAACATTATATTTATATATTTATTTAAATTTTTTGAAATAAAAATTTGATTATTTTTATTGATTTGAATTACTCAGTCTTAATTTTTAAAAATCAAATTGAATTAATTAAAATTTTTTATAAAAATTAAATTATATTAAATAAAAAATTAAATTAAATTAATTTCAATCAAATTAAATCAATCAATTGAAATTGATTTTTAATTTTTCGCTTTCAATTGAACAAAAAGAGCTCCAATAGACGCTAGCTCTAATAAGTACCAGCTCTAATAATTGCTTGCTGCCAGGAGCCAGCTTTCTGTGAGATACCAAATTTTGAATTAATAACAGCAAGAACAACGGCAGCAGCTTACCAAATTCAGAAAATAAATATTATCAAATTTTAAAATAAATATATAAAGAAAAATGGAGTTATTGAAAATTAAATATATAAACCCAACTTTTATATGATAAATATAATATCATTATAATTAATGGATGTTACTTTTTAGTAATATTCTTCACATAAAACTTCTTTTGGAGAAGTATAAGTATAAATCCTTTAAGTCAAAGTATAAAAATATAAAATATATTTTTTTTGTTAATTACAATTATAAAAAATAAGATTATTATTTATTTAGAAAAAAGTATTTAGTTGATACTACAAAAAATTTTCATTAATTAGTAATAAAATTAGATTTAAATTAAATATTTTAAAAAATTTAAGGATTGAAATGAGTTACAATCCTTTTAAACTACGTAATTCAATGTGATAGACTTCTATAAGAGCATTAAATTGTTATCTTTCATAAAATATTAAGTAAAGAAAGAACAAAAAATGCAAATCTTGGTTGAGTATTTTCATTAATTAAGGACAAATTTGTTATTAATATTACTATAAATTATATTATATATAGAGTAACTAATAAAAAAATAATTTTACTCTTTTTTTTTTTATCTAGATCAATTTGATTTATTTAACACTACTCTTTTCAATTTGGTGAACTATCAACTGCATTAAAATTATTGGATTTAAGAAATACGATTAGTTATATATATATGTCAATTTGAACTATTCATTTCAAATTTCATGGTTGAATTGTTTAAAAAATAAATTTTAAAATTTTAAAATCAAATTATTATTAATAATATAATTAAATCTTAATAATTAATTTTAATTTAGTAGTTGAATTTTTTAAATCAGATTAATTATATTTACTAATCATTATTAATATAATTGGATTTGATTGGTCAAACCTTTAAAATCGAGAATTGATTAATGATCCGATTGAATTTGATATTAAAAACCAGCTAAAATAAAAAAAACTAAAAAATTCGTTTAACATCGAAAATCAGATCAAATTGATTTAATCTAAAGTTATATGATATTATGAAAAAAATTTAAAAATTATACTATTTTATTTGAAATTTAAACTTTGAAAAATAGTTTTATTATTTTATTATATTATATATTTTTAATTTTTAAATATTATTTATATGTTTAATTTAAATTTTGCAAATTAATTTTATTATTTTATTATATTATATATTTTTAATTTTTAAATATTATTTATATATTTTCAAAAAATTAAAAATTATATTAAATTAAATTAATCAAATCAATTTAATTAATTAAATTAAAAATTAATTAGTTTAACGATTCGATGTTTAATCGGATTTTAAAAACATTAAATTGTGATCATATTGTGAAGTAGGTGATACTTAAGGTGATTTTCCGAGTTCTCCTTTTCTTCTAGAGGCAAGGAAAAGTCAATGCTGATCATGCATATAATGCAGCGAACGACGAACAGCAAAAAGGTCACTCTTCCATAATGGAGCCAACGACAAACCATTAAAAGCTGATAGATGCGAAACTGTTTATTTTTCTGATACGGAACTTCACTTAAAATTTGACCCAAAAAACAAAAAAAAAAAAAAGAGCCTCACTTGCCAATTGAAACGTTGTTTGTATTTTAAATATTTATAGCATCATTTATTATTAATTAGTTTTTCTTCATCATGAGTTGTCACTTCACCGGTTATTATCGAAAGTTATGGGCTTCGTTCTCCTGGTTTGCCTCCAACCACATCCACTATCTTCCACCAGTCCTTGTAGATAGTTCGCTCCATGGTTCACTGTCCACTCAATTATTGACATTAATGCCGCTTGCAGTCCAAACCAGAAGGAGAGTTTTCATGAATTTTATATAAAAAAACTTTTTCGTTTAATTTTGATATATTATTTTTTTCCTTTTGATTCATTAAAAATTTAGATTGTTTTTTAATTATTAATTTAATAATTAAATATGTAATTTAATAATTAAATATGTAAAATATTCTTCATTAATTAATATAAACATATCTTTAAAAAAACATAAATATCTACACTTATAATTAATTTTTGCTTTTTTTAATTTTGAAATTATAGATTATTATATAAATTTTTGTTTGAGTTTCAATACAAAATACTATTTATTTGAATCTCAAAAATTTATTTTCCTTCATTCTTGCTCTTCATAAATGAATTGAGAAAGGATTATTGTGCACTACATTAAAAATTTATCAATAGTATTTTAGTCAGTAAATGACTAAAAATAATGATTTAATTACAAAAAATTAAAATTTTAAATCTTTGTACAAATTAACAATGTCCTATTAAAATTGGATAAAAGAAGTATATTTTATTCTTATTTAAAATAAATTAGATACAAAGTTTATTATAATAAAATTCTTTTAATGAAATTAAATTTAATTAATAATATTATTTAAAATAAATCTGTAATGAACTAAAATTATTTTTTAAATGTTATTATTTATTTAAACAGAATTTTAATTATAAGGTTATTAGAGTAATTTTATAAAACTATTTTAATTAAAATAAAATTTCTAAAAATTCTATGATGTTTGGCTTAATTTAATTTTTTATTAATAATTTTTTAAACAAAAATTTTTAAATAAAAAATCATTAAAATACATTTAATTTTATTAATTTTTTTAAATTTAAATTTTTAAAAGAAATCTTTGAATTCATCGTTTTATATCAACTCAAAATTTTATTACATTAGACTTATAAATTCTTTACACTTTAATATCTCTTACTTATACGAGATTTTATTTTATATACCAATATTTGTAATATGTCAACATATATTGCATTATCTTTTTTATTAAAAAGATTTATTTTTATCTATGTAATAATATTATTAATTATTCTATTTAAAATTTAAAATAAAACTTGATTTTATAGGTGTTGAAAAGATAAAATTCAAATTCAAAATTAAATATTTGCATTTATTAGACAAATAATAATTTTGAATATTTGAAACAAAAAATTTATATTTAAAAAGAAATATCGAAAATGTCGCGAAACCATTGCATTTATTTTCTGTTGACTTTATTGTGATTTAATTATTGGGAGTGACTAATTCCTCTTAAATTCATATTTGCCCAAAGTTTATGCTTTTATAAATGTCTTTCATGTCAATAATGTCATGCTAAGTTGCACGAAACGAAAACGGAGAAACGAGAGACAAGGAAACATATACATGAAAATGATATTTTTTAAAAAATATATAAGAAATAAAATGTGAGAGAAACACACAAATATAAAAAAAAAAATATAGGGATATATTTATAAATATTATTTGAATACATATATATTATTTTAATATTTATGGAAGCAAATTGTTTTACAAAAATAATTATAAAAGTAATATCCAAGAACAAAAGCCAAAAATAGAACCTAAAAACTCAACACAATGCATTGAATGATTCAACAATTCAAACAACATAAAAATTCAAGAATCATTGGATGATTCAAGAATAAAACCTAAAACCCAAAAGAGTAACTATAAAAAAAAAAAAAAAAAAAAAAGAGAAAATTTACAACAAATAGAGAGAAGGGAGCAGAAACTGCTGCCCTTGTCGTATCTCAACCACTAGTTGCACAGAGAGAGGCAGTCAATGAGTTAGTAGCACAAAGAGAGGATGAGAAGAAAATACAGAGGAGATCACTTCTGCCCTTATCATATCTCAACCATCATCGCATAGAGAGAGGGAAAGAGAAGAAGTAAAAATAGAGAGGGAATCACTTCTACTCTTGTCGCATCTCAACTGTTTGCACAAAGAAAAGAGATGATGAGTTGGCAACACACAAAGAAAGAAGAAGGAGCAGAAAATAGAGAGAGGAATCATGATATGTTTTCTAGGGAAAGGAGTGATATGTTCTGGAAGGCAAGAAAATACATTTTCGTGAAGGAAACACATTTCCTTTTTTTTTTTAATTGCAAAAACGAGCCCGAAATGTTTCAGGCCCATTTAACGAGTTTCCTGCATTTTCGCGTGTTTGAAACATGAAAACATAGTGAGGGATGCGTTTCAGTGCAACATAGATGTCATGTCATCAATAGACTAATTTACTTTGCCATTTATCCCCTTATGTAGTTTGTCCTTTCCAATTTCGTCAAATACGATGGGAATAAAGAACACATAAAAAAAAAGTCTCTATATGTGTACAAATTTTTCTCTTTGGAATTAAAGTTGGTTTTAGTAGAGTCATGTTAGTTGTGACGACTGCTCTCAACTAGCCTAAACTTTCAAACATCATTGTATGGTAGCTCAGTGGAATTAAAATTTAAATAATTTAATAAGGATTTCAGATATCATAGAAGTTAGAAAATTTTGAAAAATGAACATAAAAATTGATTTTATTCTCACTAATATGAGTTAGATCCATTCAACTGTAAAGCCTAATTTAGTATTATGAATCATTCAATTTATCATAAGCCTAACTCAGTATAGATTTAGTTCGTAGTTTAATGGCCAACTTGACTTGATCCATATATGTGACTCTTCAGTCCATCCATAGCTATCTTTTTTTAGAAAACATCATATTCTTTAGAAAGTGTCACACAAGAAAAGAAACGCCATCCAATATTATAAGTATACTCACTACTGCTTAAACAGTCCCCAGATACTTCATTTATTCTATCTCACATTTAATTACTCTCATATTTAAATAACAATCCCTGACTTAGGCTTAAGAGTGGACTTTTGGCACAAGATTGGAGTTCCTTTTCATCTTCTCTTATCTTATAGGTCCCAATCCAAAAAGACTTAAGCCACTTAGCCTAAGCCTAGGAAGACTCAAGCCATTTTAGGAAGCATCATTCTCTTCAAAAACTGTCACACCAGAATAAAAATATCATCCAATACAGGAAGTATGCTCACTCTTACCTAAACAGTCCTCAGATACTTCATTCATTTTGTCTCACATATTGCTACTCTCATCTCTAAGTAGTAATTCTTGACTTAGGCATCAAAGTGGATTTTGGCATAAGACTGGACTTCCTTTTTATCTTCTCTTTTCTTGTAGGCCCGATCTAAAAAGACTAGAGCTGTTTAGCCTAAGCACAAGAAAACCTTACACTATATAGCTCGGTACCCACAAGTGACATTTTTTGGTACGATGAGTGTAAATCAAATTGATAGTTCTTTATTCCTTATCATAACTCTCCTAATGATCTCAAAACCTAGCGAGCACATAACCACTCAGATGTACTAGGTTGAAGGCACCTCCATCACAAACCACCCATCACTCTTCCCTCTTGATAACATAGAAAGATATGCCTTAAATAGAGCAACTGACACACAATCCTAAGATTACCAAAACATTACCTACTTTATAGCCACTTATGAAGAGTTCACCTTGGTGCTACGAGAACTTAGGCAAACCCTTACAAAGACTTGAGAGTAGGTAGTCATACCACAGACGCCTTTAATAGCCCTAGCCTAAAATCAAAGTTCTCTTATACTTATTTCAATTGGCCTAGACTAGGATAAAGGATAACCACATTACCAGTTGTTGTACTGGGTTGTTCAAACCTAAGTGAAGACTCTCTTTTGATCTTGACAATATAGATTGAAAGGTTTTAATATTAATCTTAAGTATTGATCTTATAGATATTAAGTTAAAATCTCATTAAAAGTTAAATGAAGAATAAAAACAAAGTTAGTTCATGATTTGTGACCACTACCTACATTGTAGCGACCACTACATTGACAAAACTTAGAAGGAATTTGGATAGCTCGTTTCGCGATGGATGTCACTGTGAGAGTCTTGATCGCATCACTCAAATCTCCAATGATGAACTCCTATTATCCAATCAAAGATTATCGTGTGTTTTGAGAGACATTTATAAATTTAAGTGTCACGACTACAACAATCATGTAAAGAACACGACACACCTTTAAAGATCAACAGACTTGTTCTCATTTTAAGCCTCGCCACCGCTACTTATGTAATACTCACGACTAAGATGATTAAAGCACTAAAATGGGCCCTAATGGCTTATTTGATGAAGAACCTATCCTGTGTTGCCATGTATACTAGCTATTAGACACAAATGAAAATCTCGACTACAATAATACTATCTTGACCATGAATTGTGTTTGACAAGCATTAAATGCTAGATTTTGCTACCAACTTTAAAGATTATAAACTAGTTTTACTCTAACATCTCTTTTATGGTTGTAGCCTGATAAATACACCACCAAATGACTTGAATGCAAGAGAATAACTATTGATTATGTCAGCAAGGCCATGATGTTCCAATTTAGTTGTGGTAGGTATATGGAGAGAAGGAGGTTTAGCAGATGGAGCTTTTGGCAAAGGGATATCAAAGGGATCCTAGTATTTGGGTTTAGAGGATTTAAAAGAACGAGGCTCTGATACCATTAATGACCACCTCTGCTATACAGGTATGACTATGGACAAGTACAACAATCTTTGACTGCTTACAAAGCTTCAATGATCACCTTGAAGATAATATACATATGACTGCCCATAACCAAATCTTTGTCTAGCAAAGTTGACCCAAGCAATTTCGCATGGATCTTGTAGCCCAGGAAGAATTGAACAGTGACGGGCTTTATAGTAACAAGACAAAGCAATCCTTGCAAAGACTAGTAATCCCTTTGTTCCGTGATAGCTGACTGCTATACGGATAACTCCAAAGTGGATATGGGTATATCCTTGGGATATCCATTGTTGAATGAACTCTGGGGGAATTTCTAGAGGATCCTTCCAACGGGCTTAAAATTCAGAAGTTATTTCCAACCCTATACAACAACCACTTCATTATTTCTACTAGAGCCCACTTTGGCACAACTTTGACCTGAGGCAGAAGGAAAGTCCCTTAATGACTTATCATTCGGAGAAATTTATCAAATAATGCTTCAAGGACTTGAAAAATTATGCAATGAAAGAAAGGTTATCACTCAAATGCTTGATAGACAAAAGAATTCTAGAGACAACTTGGGGAGCTCCGGTTATTTGGATATGCACCTTTAAAGCACTCAAAACATGAGGATCTTTAAAGGATAAATTATAATTGGGATAGAATGTGAACATGACGGTTCCTGCATTGAGTGAAGTTTCTAACAAGATCCGTATGAAATACAGCTCCATTAGCAGCTCGAAAATATTTCTTGTATGGACTTCAATATCGAGCTGGTAAAATTTTTAGGCTTATGACTGATATATGGGCTCCTGTGGGACCTTCAAAGAGTCAGAACAACACTATCACTCAACTTTCAAAGAAATCTTTGCGGTAAAAAATGGCATAAAAAAATTTGAATTCCAGAAGACAGGCACAAAATGACATTATGTTTACCCAACATACATTATCAATGGACAGTCATGTCGTTTGGACTAAAGACGACACCCTCTTTATTTCAGAAGGTAGCTTTGTTCCCCACTATGCGAAACATGCCAAGCCACTATAGCTCATGCTTAAAAAGGATCCTCCACAATGGAGTCCTAGTCATACGCAAGCTGTTAAAACACTAAAGCATGGAGAAGTTCATTCCTCGTGATTTGTCGAGGAATATGAATGCATGTTAGAGCATTATTGGTGTCCACTAAAAGCAGATACTGAATATGATACAACCTCAGATGATGAAATTCCTGCTCAATTTATGGCAAATCCTCCTCCTGCTCCATCTTATACAGTGGAGACTCCAAAAGAAACAATGGGGATTCGTCTTCCATTCCATCATTCTCTATGGTCAATTCAAGGATAGAAGAGCCTTCTACATCTTCTGAATTTGAATCAAAAGCAGATCTATATCTGCATTGTCTAAATTTACAACAAAAGAAATTTGGATTTGTTGAATCATCTTAGATGCCCTTTGAGGTTTATTAGGACATTGTTTAGCAAAATGCCTTTTCTAGTAGACTCCTCTTTTGAGCTTGCAGAGATATTAACTGAAATGTAATGGCCTGACCTCAATAGCAATTGTATAAAGGTGACAGAAATACCATAAGAAAATGAGCATTTCTTTAGGCCAACCCAAGCTTCTAGTAATAATTGGAGAAGTTCATTCCTCGTGATTTGTCGAGGAATATGAATGCATGTCGAAGCATTATTAGTGTTCGCCATGATCAACAGGGCCTCAAATAACTTCTGACTTTTAGGCCCATTGGAAGGATCCTCAATTTAGCCAATTTATAATACAGATCAAAGCCCATAACTAAATCTTTGTTTGGTAGAGGATTCAGATGAAGCTGACATTGTTGTATCTGAGGGTGGTGAGGAAGATGAAGAAGCCATGAGAGTTATTTGGTAAGATTGGTTAAACACCTTGGATTTGGGTTTAAGAATGAACCATTATATAAAAAACTCTTGTTTGGGTTTTATAGTGAGCTTAGAAAACTCTTGTATAGGTTTAAATGTTAGCCTTGATACAACACTTATGTAAGTTTTGAGTGTGAACCTTAGGAAAATACTTGTGTAAGGTTTAAATATGAGCCTTGGAAAAACACTTGTAGAGTTTAAATGTAATTAAGAAAACACTTGTAAGGTTTTATGTGATCTTAAACATTAAGCTGAGTATAAACTTGTAAAATACTAGTGATTTAGTGAAACACCTAATTGATGAATTGGGGAATGGATGTAGGGTTGATTAATACTCGAACCACTATAAATCTATTGTATTCATTATTCTCCTACTCTTTCTCTAATATTTTATTTGTGTATGCTTCCTTTAAAAGTTTAAATTTCTCACTAATTCAAACCCTCTTCTTGGTATATAAGGGCCGACACTAATTAACCTGAATATTACAAGAATAGGCCTAGGAAATAAGGTTACCTTAGCGTTATATGACGTTTGATGACATGGAAAAATCATCTTACAAACCTATCAATAACCAAGTTATTCATTTAGACATCTTATTCTTGGATAATGAGGCATTCCAAAGGAAGATAATGGAGATAGTCAAACAAATGCAAGATAAAGAACATTTTGCTCTTAGTTGTCACACGTATGATCATAATCCTTTATCATAGGAAATAAGAAATGATTCCTTGGTAAAAAAAAGTTCAAGCTACCTTACATTGATAATTATGACAGGTCAACTAATCTAATGAGTCACTTATACAAGTTTGGCCCAAACTCAAGCTTCACAATTTGCTTGGATGCCTTACTGTGTACAATTTTTTCCTCCACCCTAAACGGAGTGATGATGGGTGTGTGTTATATGAAAAATCCTTAAGCTGCAAGTGCATAGGTCAAAACTAATAAAATATACATGTAAGTATAAATATTATTCTCATGAGGATCAAGTTTAAGTATTAAGTGTCTTGTATCTTATATTATCTAAATAATCAATAAAGGATGATAAATAAAATTGTAAATAAGAAAATTAAGTAAAACACTAATAATAATGAGATATAATTAAGGGATAAGAATGGCTAGGGGTTTAACTTCACTTGATGCTCTTCTATTGGTTTCCTAATCTCTATTCAATTGGTTCATGCATCATGTGCCACTATTGAGTCACTAAGGTGATCAATTAATCCCTTTCAAGTAAAAATTGACATATAAGAACATATTAAGCTAAAGGTTCCTCAACTCAAAAGTTAAACATTATGTAGTTGCCTAACAAAGCAAGAATTTATGGATAACAATGGTTTATTAAGGTTACTCAACTCAATAAAAAAAATAAGGGAATTGTTGAAGGATTCATTTTATGAAAGCATGTCTCTATTATTGATTCACAAACTAAGATGATCAATGGCTAGTTACTTAAACATGAAGCACTCAATAAATTACTAGCACAACTAATGAAAGAAATAAAAAATATTTAGATTAAGAAAATCAAATATTACTCATACAAGATCTATTTACAACCTTAGCCAAAAAGAGTTTAGTTCATAATGAGATCGAAAAAAGAATAAAAGAAAATAATCCAATTAGCTGCAAGAGTAGCCATAAACTTCTTCTTGATTCCCTTGATTTTTTGTACCTTTTCTTTGTCTAACTTCTTAATGAAAACATTTTTGAATGATATTCTCTTCCTTAGGTTAAACCCTCATGCTCTAATTCTGGCTTATTTCTCCTTAAAAAGTGCTCAAGCCATTTTTTTCAAAAGAGGAAGCTTGTGGTCCTTCAAAAGGAATAAAATCCTTGAAGTAATAAGGTTGTGATTCTATCTTTAATGAGGCGCACAACCATATGAAACAGTCATGCATCTCAGCGATTAACCCATGCACTTCTTTGTCGTTAGGGCATACAACCATGCTTCGACGCTGTGCATTTTAGTTCTCTTCTACCTCTCTTGAGCAACTAATGTGCATGACCATGCTTCAAAGCCATGGCCTTCTCCTTTATCACCTAAATCTTCATTTTCCTTTTCTTTACCCTTTAAAAAAATAAATAATTATACATTAGGTCTATATATATCCAAAATTAATGTAATGTATGAATTTTAGGGAATTTAACTATAAAAATATGATGAATATGATACTAAACAAATTCCCCTAAACTTGAATAATTCCTTATCCTTAAGTAATCCTTTTTCTTACTGATGCACAATTCAATAACTCATATGCTTAGAGTTGAGTTTTAGGGTTTTAAAGAAAAATTTATCTAAGCAATAACCATGATTTTCCTTAATACAAAAAAGTTCACTTATGATAATAACAAGTTTTGACTATTCATATTTGATTCGCAATCATTAAACATAATAGATTGTGTGTGTACCTTGGCATCATATCCATTTGTTATTTTGACGCTCTTTCATATTCACGTTGAGTAAGACTCTTCCTTGATTCCTGAGAATCACATACAACCATAGGCAAGACTAAATTACTTTTCTCTACTAATGTACAACTTAACAACTTTAAAGATCATGAGGTCTTTTAATAGCTTGTAATGTAAGGCATGGGTTAATTCTTATCAAAGGCTGGATAAGAGAAAATTGTCTAAGATATTGGCCAAGCTAATGATGTAAGGTATGATAAAACACTTCATGTGCATTGCCCATACTCAATCTTTGCAAAGCATTCATAACACCCATTTACTTCCCTTTATGGCTTGATCACATCTTATTTTCTCTCATTAGTTTGCTTTCTTTTCATTATATTTTTTTTCCATTCATCATTATTTCACTTTCATTCATCCTTTTTCACTTATTCACTCTCGCTCTCTTTTTTTTTTTAGAATGAGGCATGTATGAGAGCAAAATTTCAAAATATCAATATGCCACACCCAAACTTGAATTACTCTTTAAGGTGCAATGTGTATTAATAAATGAGCCTCTTTTGACAAATTCTCTAAATACGCACATGAATGTCCTAATACATAACATAACATTATATAAACATATCCTAACTCTTTCTCTTAATAGGGAGGTAAAAGACCATTTAAACTATACGGTTATAATGATGGTTATAGGTTAAAGAAAGAAAAGGGAGATCAATACACTCAAAATGGTATTTTTATAAGGCTCAAATGGGTGACAAGGGTTAATGTAAATCAAGGTATGTATGGAGAATAATGGGGTAACCAAAGAATGCCTTAATCATTTCCTCAAACTTGCTAAGTCTTAAGATTTAGCTTCAAAGATTGATTTAGCAAGTTCTAACACATATAGAGGTTTCCTCTAGCCTAAGTCATATGATCGAAAAATCTCATAGAAAAATTCCTATTTAGCCAAGTGTGTAGAATTTGTTCTATTGTGTTTAATAAATTTTTCAATAGAAATATGATTGTTAGTCTCAAGATATTATCACCATGGAAGTTAACCTAACCAATTTCGAACAATGATTATAAAATTTCTTCATTGATTTTTCACCTTAAAACCCCAAAACAAAACTAACCATATTAATTTCTAAAATGACATTAAGCTACAAAAAGAAATTATTGCAAAGGCAAAAATATTATTAAGTGTAGGTATAGGTGCAGTGAATAATTGAAGGCAAAAGAATTCAAAAGAAATCCCTCCAAATGTAAACATCATTATCCCTAATGATCCAAAAATAAAAATAATTAGCAAAGGAGGGAGACTTCCCTTTCAGAGTTCCATAAGAGAATGTTGTAAAATTCTATCATAGGCAAACAAGGTGAAATGAGCTACATAATAATGAGCCATGAGAAACATAAGAAAATAAAAACTTCGCACAACCATAATCACAAGAGCTCAAATGCTAAGTACAAGCATAAAATACCTCTAAGGCAATCAAAGCATATAAAAAATTAGAGCATAAAGCTCTTCATAATAAGTGCCAAACACAAAGAAAAAATGAAATTGTTCAAACACACATAAATCTAAGAATAAACAAACTAAAAGACAGTACATCATAAGCATTAAAGAAACATAATAAGAGATAAGATATGATGATCAATCCAACTAGTGTAAAGGTGAATGGAAACCAACATGTTCGAAGTATGCTTAAAGGCACCCATCAACATCCCGCATCCTTAAATCTAAATTCATAAGTTGATGGAAAATGTTTAGTTTAAAAGTAGGTTGAGGATAGTCCATGTGTTCCAACCTTCACTCCATCTTTGCGAAAATTTCTTCCAATTGTCCTATAGAGGATGGAGGAAAAATAGTAGCGATGGCTCTCCCATGGGCACATCTTGGGGTGGTAAACCCTCTTCATCACTCCCTTCAACTTGTGCTTCTCTTACTAGTACATATTTATCACCTATTTTCTTGATAATTCTTATCCGTATTATATTCTCATAGGACAAGAAATAGTCACTCTTAGCTTTAGTAAGATGAGAAATAGAGGTAGGATCATAGGCTTGTACATAATAGGCAAGGGTGGTCACAAACCCTCCAACATAAATACCCCTAGTATCTCTCTTAGCAACCTTCCCTATATGGTGAAGAATTCACTAAGCTATGTTTATAAGGGGATTAAACTTCATACACCATAAAAATAATAATTCAATTTGATTGATTACCTTAGTTTAGTATTATGATGATTAACTCAAGCAATTTGGAATTGAAGAGCATAGTTGCATAATGAATTGACACACCTACTACATTAATCATAATCTATCATTATCTTAAGTAAATCAACCAACAATTACAAACACTTATAATACATGAGATTCATTTTCACCCTAGGGAGCTTCCACCTAGCATCCTGAGTTCCTTCTTGATGAAGTTTATCCATTCTTCATTAAATGGTTTAGTGAAAATATCTATAAGTTAGTGATTAGTGTCAATGAATTTCAACACCATATTACCATTTTGGATATGATATATGAGCAAATGATGTCTAATATTAATATGCTTGCTTCTTGAGTGTTGGATGAGATTTTTAGAATGATTATTACACTTGTTTTTATCACATTTGATGGGAATGTGATCAACATCTTTACCATAATCCTTAATTTGTTATTTCATCTAAAGAATTTGAGTGCAACAATAAGCCGTTGCTATATGTTTTGCTTCGATGGTGGACAAAATAACTGAAACTTGCTTCTTCCTAAACTAAAAAACCAAATATTTACTAGGTAAGTTTGAAAAGTGCTCTTTCTATCCATTAAACTATTGATATAATCCGCATCCAAATATCTAAGTAGCCTAAAAGATGAATTACTATGATACTAAAGTCCTAAATGCAATGTACCATGCAAATACTTTAAAATCTTTTTAACAACATGTAAATGTGATTTCTTAGGACAAGATTGAAATCTAGCACACAAACAAACACTAAACATAATATTGGGTCTAGAAGCGGTAAGATAGAGTAGAAAGCTAATCGTACCTTTATACTTCTTTTCATCAATGGCCTTACCCGATTCATCTTTGTCTCGTTTGATAGTTCCACTCATTGGAGTCTTAGGTACTTTGCATCCAACCATGCCAAACCTTTTGAGTAACTCTTTTGTCTTCATGGCTTAATTGATAAAGATGCCTTCTTTGGTTGTTTAATTTGAAAATGAAGAAAAAACTTGAACTCACCCATCATGCTTATCTCAAATTCCTTAGTCATACACTTAACAAGCTCTTCACAAAGAGACTCATTAGTAACACCAAATATAATATCATTAACATATATTTGCACAATGAGTGTATCCTTATTATGCTTTTCCATAAATAGAGTAGTATTAACCTTAGCTTTTTCAAAATCATTTTGCAAGAGAAATGAACCAAGCCTTTCATACCAAGCTCTTGGAGCTTATTTCAAATCATATAAGGCCTTAGTTAATTTGAAGACATGATTTGGGAAAACATGAGACTCAAAACCTAGAGGTTGTTCAACATAAACTTCCTCTTCAATGAAACCATTTAAGAATGCACTTTTCATATACATTTGCAAGAGCTTAAAATTCATGTAACAAACAAATGCTAAAAGAATTTTAATGGTCTCTAATCTTACAATAGGGGCAAAGGTTTCATCATAATCAATGCTTTCCTTTTGGTTTATCCCTTAGCAACCAATCTAGCTTTATTTCTTGTTATGAAACCTTGCTTATCTAGCTTATTCTTAAACACCCATTTGCATTCCACAATTGGGTGTTCCTTAGGCCTAGGAATAAGTTCCCAAATTTTGTTTCTTTCAAATTGGTTAAGTTCCTCTTGCATAGCAACTACCCAACTTTAATCAGCAAGAGCCTCATCAATTGATTTTGGCTCAATTTGAGAGACAAAAGTAAGATTATTATCTAAAGCATGTAATTCAGCACTAGTACTTACTCCCTTAGATCTCTCACCAATGATAAGATCTTTTGGGTGATGCTTGGAGTATCTCCAATCCTTAGAGAGTTCTTGAGCTTGGTTCTCTTTTTATTATTATTGGTATCACACTTCTTCTTATTGTGGCTTATTGTCTTCAAGATGAATCATATTTTCCTTAGAAGTAGGATCAAGCTCCAACTTTTCAAAGCCACTTACAAGATTGTCAATAGGAGAACCTTTTCCAAGATCAAGTTTACTAGACTCATAAAAAACAACATTCATATACTCTTCAATTACCAAAGTGTTTTTGTTAAACACTCTATAAGTTTTGCTAATAGTAGAATAGATAAGAAAGATACCCTCATCGATTTTGGAGGCAAATTTTCCAAGGTTGTACTTGGTATTAAGAATGTAGCATTTGTAATAAAAAAGCTATAATGTATGAAATCTTGGATTTTCTTCCATTCCATAACTCATAAGAGTTTTTGTTGAGAATGGGTCTTTTGAAAACACGGTTTGCAATATAGCAAAAGGTATTGATGGCTTTGACGTAAAAGTAATTTGGCAAGGAATACTCATTAAGTATAATTCTAGCCATCTCTACCAATGTTCTATTTTTCCTTTCTACAACACAATTTGTTATCGTGTTCTAGGAGTAGAAAAGTTATGAGAAATCTTATTCTCTAAGTAACAATTTTTCAAAAATTCATTTTGAAATTCCTTTCAATGATCACTCTTAATAGAGAAATGAAGTAACTTTTTTTCATTTTGAACTCTTTTGGAAAAACTTTTGAATGTATCAAAAATATCACTCTTATGAGCAAGAAAAGATACCCAAGTAAACCTACAGTAGTCATTAACTAGGACAAAAGCATAATGCTTTCCACTAAGGCTAACATTCTTAGTGGGTCCAACTAAATCCATATGAATGAGTTGAAGAGGTCTAAAAGTGCTTACAATATTTTTTTTAAAGGTTGTTTGTTGTTGCTTCCCTATTTGCCAAGGCCCATATGTCTTGTCATTTGTGAACTTGAGCTTTGGAAGACCTTTTACTAGCTCTCCATTTGAAAAACTTTGTAAAAGCTCTATGCTAGCATGTCCAAGTTTTTTATGCCAAACCCAATACTCATTGTTAATAGAAATAAGACACATAAAGGATTGGTTAGCCAAATTGTTTAAGTCAATTAGGTAGGTGTTGCCTCTCCTTTCACTTTTAAAAGACTACCTTCTTACTCACTAAGGTGGCAACTCGACATGCTCTAGGGTCAAATGTGACTTTATTACCTTTGTCACATAATTGACTTACACTAAAAAAATTATGTTTTAATTCTTCAACTAAAAAAATATTCAATGAGAGAGCAACCTTCTTACCAATAATTTTGGTGCTAATTACCTTACCCTTGGCATTATTTTTAAATGTGACATTGCCACCATCCCTCTTTTTAATGGCTATGAATAGCTTCTTATTACTGGTCATGTGTTTTAAGCACCTACTATCCATATACCAATCATTATCTTCCATAGTGGGTTTCAAGCACTCCTACAATAAAAATGCATTTCACCTTTATTTAGGTACCCAAACATATTTGTGTCCTTAGGGGTTAAGCATGTAAGGATCCTCTAATTTGAGGTGTGCCTTCCTATTATAGCAAAAGACATTGATATGTCCATACCTCATGCAATAATGGCATTAGAGTTTAGACTTGTGAGTCTTTCTTTTATGTGTTATCTTGGTATGAGTAGGAGGCCTTCTTACACTTTGAATTTGTGAATGCATGCAAGTGCATAAGTGGGGAAAAAATGAGAAGTTTTTATATGTCTGTTTTTGGACATGCCTCTTTGAGAATATATATGCATGATTGGCTCTTTACAGCTTAGCTCTTGGGCCTTGGAGAGCCTTCCCTTTGCCTTTTAACTTAGAAGGCTTGGTGCTTGAAGCACTATTCTTCCTAATAACCTCAATGCTAAAAGTTTGAGGTGTAGAGGCTTTAATGAATGTTGAAGGAGAAGATGTAGATAAGGAAGCTCTATTAAAGCCTAAACTATGTCTTACTGAGGGTGATTTATAAGATACAATGATAGTATCCAAAGCTTCCTTCCCTTTATGAAATCTTTAGATGGAATTCCTAAGCTCAATTACTTCACCTTTTAAAGTGTCATTCTCTTTTCTTAAAGAATCCAAAGAGGATGAGTTTTTAGAAAGATTTTCTAAAGTTTTCTTGGGATCTTTATTAGAAGTCCTCAAGTCACTTACAAGATCATTTAAGCTTTTACATTTATCATTAAGTTTTTAACACTTTTTCATGTAAGTTATCATTTGAGATTTGTATTTATCACATCTTAAGGTTATAGCTTCAAGAGGCTCATCATCCACATCATCTAACTTATCACAATCATGTCAAGAGTGTGAAGAAGTACTTACCTCATTGGAAGAGTCCTTTTGAGCAATGAAGCATAGGTTGGAAAATTTTTCATCTTTTTCTTCTTCATCCCATGTGGCCTTGAAGCTTTTCTTCTTTTCCTTGTCCCACTTCTTCTTTTTCTTTAATTTGGGGCAATAAGATTTGATGTGACCTTGCTTCCTACATTCAAAGCAAGTCACATGATTCTTTTTTTCTTTGAAGTTAGGAGATGCTTTTTTAAAGTTCCTCTTATCTTTTCTTCTCCTTATGAGCTCCCTGGTCCTCCTTAAGAGCATAACCAGCTCTTCTTCCTCCTTCTCACTCTTATCATTATCATTAGAGACAACTTCAACCTCATTATTTTTGCTTGAAGATTTGGGAGTAAGAGTCTTTTTTTTTTTTAACTTTTTCATTCTTACCACCTTTTCCTCTCAACTTCTTCATTTCCTTATCCTTTTTTATGGATAGCTTATGAATAAGTAGCTTGCCAATAAGGACATCCATTGGCACCTTTTCAATCTTTGGATTGGAATGCTGAATACTACATACTCTTTCACCAAACTTCACAAGAGGAAAAGATTTAAGAAATTTCATGTTTAGCTCATGGTTTATGAGAATTCTTCCAAACTTCTTCATGTTTGTGATAATGGATAGGAGTTTATTGTAATGTTGGTGATGCTTTCATTATCTTTCATCTTGAAGAGTTCCACTCCATTACATACATCTCTAACCAACTAGATTTTACAAGTGTAGTGCCTTCATGGTAGTTCTTTAAGGCCTTTCATATCTCATATACGGTTAAGTAATATTGAACTCTACCAATCCCTCATTTAGGATAGGGAACTAAAAAGAATGGCCATTGCTCTCTTGTTCTCACCATTTGACTTTCTTTGAGCTTTCACCTATTTTTCTCTTAGAATAAACTCTTCACTACCATCTGCCATTTTGGTTGGAGGCTTACATTCCTTTGCTACAATATCCCATTAATCCACCACATCATTATTTAGGTAAATCTCCATTCTATGCTTCTAATGAGTATAGTCAAATCCATTAAATTAAGACTTGAGTTAAGTGTGAATTTTTTCTTGTGCTATGATCTTTTCTCACTTAATTAAGGCTTTATTTGAAACTAGGCTCTGATATCACTTGTTGTCCTTTGTACACTAAGAAGGGGGTTAAATTGATAGGTAATTTAAATTTTTAGAGGAAAGGTTAGTAATTTAAGCTTTAGAAGAAGTAGAAGAAGAATATAGTAGATAAAGATTTATATTGGTTTGAGTGTTAATCAACTCTACATTCATTCCGCAATTATTTAAATTGGGTGTTTAATTAATATCAAATGTGTTTTACAAGCTCACACCAAACTTTACAACTTTTATTTTACAAAAGCGCACACATAACCTCATTAGTGTTTTCCTAAGGCTAATACTCAACCTAAATAAGAGTTTTAAAATTAAAGGCTAACTCTAAAATCCAAACCCAATGGTGTTTAATGATCACACCAAACAATAACCACTTAAATACAAAAAATTAAATGATTAAAAGTTGAGACATAAATTTATATGAGTTTGGATATAAATGAATTCTATTCTTTTACATTTATGTCCATTTGGTAGAGTATTTATAGGTTACTCCCATCAAAGAGATGTTAGAGATAAAACTAGTTCATAATCTCTAAAGTTGGCTGCAAAATCTAGCATTTAATACTTGTCAGACATAATTTATGGTCAAGACATAAATGTTGTAGTTGTGACTCATGTTTTGCTTTGATTTTTGCTTAGTCATGGTCAAGATCTTCATCTGTGTCTAACGACTAGTACACATGGTAGCAAGGGATTGGGTATTCATCAAACTAGCCTTTTGGATCCACTTTAGTGCTTTAATCATCTCTATCATGAGTTATAGGTAGCAGGTATTACATGGGTAACGATGTTGAGGCTTAAAATTCAAACTAGCCTATTGATTTTTAAAGGTGTGTCGTAGTCTCTACATGAACGTTGTTTTTATCAACGTCTTTTAAAACATGTGGCAATCTTTGATTGGATAATAGGAGTGCATCATTAGAGATTTGAATGTTGCTATTAAGATTCTCACCATGAAACTAACTCTCTAAATTCCTTCTAAGTTTTGCCAAAGTAGTGGTCTGTGGTTGCACTTATGAACTAACTTTGGTGTTCTTCTCCATTAAACTTCTAATGATATTCTAATTTTATTTTTGTCATCACAACACTTAAAGAAGATGATTAGTGCCTTTTAATCTATGTTATCAAGATCAAAATAGAGTTTTGACATAAGTTTCGCCAACCTAGTCCAACAAACCACTTCTTCATCTCTCACTCATAATATAAGTGTTCCCTCTTTAACATCCACCAAGGCATTACAAATTATTAAGAAGGATCGTCCTAAGAGTAAAGACATATCTTTATCCACTTCCATGTTAAGAACCACAAAATCTACTAGAGTTATGAACTTGTCTACTTTGATAAGCACATCTTCCATTATCCCTTTTAGATAAATGATTGAGTGGTTCGCTAGTTGAAGAGAAATCTTGGTGGTCTTCATCTTGCTAATACTTAGTTTTTTAAAAATAGATAAAAACATTAGATTTATGCTATAACCGAGATCATAAAGATTTTTTTCAAAAGAAACATGACCAATATCACAAGGTATAGAGAAACTCTTTAGATCTCCTCTTTTTAAAGGCAACTTGTTAAGGAAGATGGTACTACATTCCTTGATCAAAATGACTCTTGTATTCCTTCAATTTGCTTTTCTTTGATAACACATCCTTGATAAATTTTGCACACTTTAGCATTTGGGCTAGTGCTTCTAAGAATGATATGTTGATTTGGATCCTTTTTAGCATATCCAAAATTTTGCAAATTACTTGTCCATTGAGTTTGCTTAAGTTTGAAGGAAAAGGAATGAGACAGATATGATTTGACATTTTCCTTCGGTTTGTCTTCCTTAATGGGTTCTTCCTCTTTATCTACCTTGCTCTCATCCTTTATCTCTTTCTCTTCCTCTTCCTTTTGTTGAAGCTCTTTACCACTCCTTAAGGTAATGGATTTCACTTAGTCTTTTGAGTCGATTTCAGAATTACTAGATAAGGTGCCTTATGATATAGAATTGAGGGCTTTAGCTATTTGTTCCATTTGGATCTCAAGGTTATGGATAGAAAAAGAGTGATTTTTATTAGCTTGGTCTATTTTGGCCTTAAATCATCTTATATTCTCTTCATGTTGATCAAATTTAGTATTAGCTTTGGTTATGAATTTTCCAAAATACTTTCTAATTTCAATTTTTTTTCGGGTTCGTAGTTAGGTGGTAGGGATTGAAAACCAGGTGGTGTTCATTGGTTTTTATGGTTTAGGGTGTTATTAGTTGACAAGAGAAGTTTGGGTGATTTCACCAACCTGGATTATAGGAATTAGAATATGAGTTATTAGGTTAACGGTTAAAGTTCCCTACATAATTTACTTACTCTTAGTGAAAAGATTTCTTGCTTGGCAATCAACACTCTTATGCCCGTTTTTCCCACAAAAATCACATATAGTGGTAAGAAAGGAGAAGACATAACATTACATGTAAAAACACTTAATTATTTGGACAAAGTGGATGCCTGAGCTTATAAGGTTTGGAAAGCATTCATGTTGTAAACCTCTGTTACTTTCTTTGGTAAGGTCCTCTTAAGAGCTTGGTGGTTGTTGGTTGTCATTATTTCAATTAATTCATAGGCTGCATCCATTGTTTTATCCAATACTGATCCTCTAGTTGTCACATTTATGGTGATCTTGATTTACCTAAAGAGTCCATTGTAGAAGGTGTGCACTATTGATCACATCGGAATTTGATGGTTTAGGCATCTTCTTTAAAGATGCTTGAACCACTCTTAAGCTTCATTCAAGGTCTCCCTATCTAATTAGCTAAAAGTAGTGATTTCATTTCTTAGTCAAGCCATCTTTGATAGAAGAAAATATTTACCTAGGAAAGCTTAAGAGAGTTGGTCTCAAATGATGATAATTTTGGCTTCAAAGAATTAATCCACGTATTTGCTTTATCCTTGAGAGTGCATGTGAAAAAGGAATAACCTTATTGCACCGTAGACATTTCATTTTGTCTGAATGTGTCACAGATCTCTAAGAAATTAAGTAGATAAGCATTGGGATTTTCATGGGGAGGCCATGGATTGGATGGTGTTAGTGAGCATTTGGATGAATGCTAACTTGATCTTAAAAGTGGTAACATTAAAGGTTGGTCAAGTGAGAGTCAGTTGTAATCTTTCAAGAGGTGGTGTGGCGAAGTCCTTTAAAGGTCGTTCTTTTTGATTTGCCATCTTTTGAATTTGTTATTGTTCTCGCCTTCTTTGGTTTAGGGTGTGTTTGATTTCCAGATTAAGAGGAAGCAAATCTTATTCATTCTATTGATTTCGGGTTCTAGTCATGCACATAAAATAGAGAAATAAGAATCAAGATTAAAATAAAAAATAAAGTCTAGAGTAACTTAAAAAAATAACTTAGTATAAGATGTTGATCCTTGGTAATGACACCAAAAACTTGATGACTGGTGCATGCTATATGAAAAGCCCTTACACTACAAGTGCATAGGTTAGAAGTAATAAAATGTACTTGTAAGTATGAATATCATTCCCATAAGGATCAAGTTTAAGTACTAAATATCTTATATCTTATGTTATTTAGAGAAGCAATAAAGGATAGTAACTAAAATTGTAAATAAGAAAATTAAGTAAAACACTAATAAAAATGAGAAATAATCAATAGATGAGAATGACTAGGGGTTCAACTTTACTTGTTGATCTTTTATTAGTTTCCTAATCCTTATTCAATTGATTCATGCATCATACGCTACTATCGAGTTACTAAGGTGATTAATTAATCTCTCTTGAGTAGAAATTGACATACAAGAGCATGTTAAGCAAAAGTTTCTTCAATTCAAAAGCTAAACATCATGCGGTTGCCTTACAAAGCAAAACTCTATGGATAATAATGGTTTGTTAAGGTTTTTTAACTCAATAACAAAATAAAGAAATTGTTGAAGGATCCATTCTATGAAAAGCATGTCTTTTTTGTTGATTCACAAAACTAGGATTATCAATGGCCAATTAATCAAACATGAAGCACTCAGTAATTAATAACACAATTAATGGAAGAAATAAAAAAGATTTAGATTAAGAAAACCAATTATTAGTCATATAAGATCCATTTGCAACTGTAGCGAAAAAGAGTGTAGTTCATAATGAAGTGGAAGAAGAAGAAAAAAAATAATCAAACTGCCCCAAGAGTAGCTATGAACTTCTTCTTGATTCCTTTGATTGCATGCACCTTTTCTCTTTCTAACTCTTTGATGAAAACATTTTTGAATGATATTCTCTTCCTTAGGTTAAACCCTCATGCCCTAATTTTGGCATTTCACTTTTAAATGACCAAGCCATTTTTTCAAAAAAGGAAGCTTATAATCCTTCAAAAGGAAGTGTTGGCCCTTGGCATCAAGAAGGGGGGTTGAATTGGTGTATGAAAATTTCTAAAAGCAAAGAAGCGAGGAGGAAAAATGAGAAGATTAAGACAAACAATTTATAGTGGTTCGGCTATTAACCAACCCTACGTCCACTCCCCAATTCACCAATTAGCTATTTCACTCAATCACTAGTGTTTTACAAGCTTACACTTAACTTAGTGTTCAGGCTCACACCAAACCTTACAACTTATGTTTTACAGGCTCACATAAAAACCTTTTACAAGTGTTTTCAAGGTTCACACTAAAACCTATCACAAGTGTTTTCAAGGCTCACACTAAAACCTATCTCGATGTGTTTTACAGGTTCATACAACAACCTTACAATATGATATTTAATGCTCACACCCAACAATTAACAATCTTATAAAGAAAATTGAAAGAAATGAGTAGCAAAGATTGAGAGCTTTTTTTTTCTTGATAATGAATTTCTTAACCTTTGTCATTTATTAATGTTTGGTGGAGTATTTTTACCCAAATTCCACCAAAGAGACTAACGGTTAGTTTAGTCCAATGACTAGTTTAATGGCTAGTATAATGGCTAGTCCATGTGTCAGCTTCCTATTGGTGATTTCCAATTTTCATTACGAAAGTCAAAAGTTACGGCTTTGTGTCTAACGACTAGTATAATGGCTAGTTCACATTTTCCTTACGAAAGTCAAAAGTTGTGGCTTTGTGTTTATCGACTAGTATAACAGCTAGTTCACATGGTAGCTTTTCATTAGTGCTTCAGGAAAATATAGCCATTGTGTTTCTTCAGCCAGCATAAGTTGCGGTCACGATATTCATTTTACAAATCGTGATCCTGACCGCAAAACAACATGCCAAATTGTGTAACTTTCACTTCTCAAATTGCGATTGCTACCAACATGTAGCCTTCGTAAATTTTGACTTCCAACGGCTTCCTAGGACACTTGTCAAGCTCTGATTGTGGACTTCTTTCCCTTTTGAAGCTTTTTGTAATTTATGGTCGTGACTCCGATGCGACACAGACTGCAAATTCGTTTATCACTTTTGGTTTGCTTCATTTTGCTTGTTCGCGAACGAAAATGACTCTGCGATTTCGTCTGTCTGATTTATGGCAAGTCTTCTCAAGAGTCGCGGTCGCGAATCTTTGATTGCGATCGCGAGTCACTTTAGAGTTAGAGAGATTTTCTTCCAACTTAACTTGAGAGACTTATTTTTTTTTTTTGCAAAATCAACACTTAATAAAAACATTAATAATGATCAATCTCCTTTGTCAAGATCAAAAGAGGTTTTAGACTTAGGATTAACCATCCTAGTCCAATAATCTCCCCCTTTTTGATTTTGACAACCTAGATTGATCCAAAATGAAGAATAAATATAGAACATTAAAATTGAATACTACTTATAGGATTTTAATGATCATTTTTAGTAAAAGATAAAAATTTTCTAAGTTCCAAAAATCCTAAGTGTCAAATTGACTTAAGTTCCTCTAAGTTGCTCTATGTTGCTCCCCCTTAACTTATGTATCTTAGGATAAATTTCACTAATCTCTCCCCCTTTTTACTTATCACTCCCCCTTTATCTTTCTTCCTCTGTATCTCTCGATCTCTCCCCTTTTGGCAAAATTGAAAAGGTTAGATAACATAAAAGGAAATATAAACAAGCATAAGTATTAAAGGAGCAAATAATAAAGATTAAACGAATAGATGCTCAAGACAAATGCTTTGAAAAAGAAACAGATAAAACATGTGGGATCACATTTTTTGTTTTCAAAGAGAAAAGAAAAACAAAGTTCAAAGAGAACCCTAATGTCTAAAAAGTTAGAGATTCATTGTCATCTTCAGAAGAGTCTTCCACTTACTCTTGGAGACCTCTCTCAGCCTCTAGTTGATTTCTTGAGAGCCAATGGAGAGGTTGAGAGAATTTTGAGAAATAAGAGAATTTTAATAGTTGGATGTTTGAGTTGTGAAGAAAACACTGTTTGAGGGAGTATATATAGCCTTTGAAGAGGCATCTAATGGCTATAAATGACTAGATATTGATTTAATAGAGGGTTGGAAACAATTGGCAATCAAATCTCATAAATGTAAGTCAGTTATTCTAATTCGCATCTGCAATTTCATACTCGCGACTGCGAATTCCAGAAAATGTGAGTAACGAACAAATTTTCCTTAGGAATACATGCTCCAACGGTCAAAAATTTGAAAATCTGAAAAAATTCACGGTGGAGATTAAATTTTGTAACCACAAATTGACATTTGTCAGCCAAGTGAGTTTGACTTCTAATTAAAGACTTTGAACAAGGAATAGCAATCGCGAATTATAAGTCAGTGAGGATAAGGATAAAATTTCAAAGATTTATGATCCACTTTAATGTATTGATGCTTAATTTGTACAATTTGTCATACAAGTTCACAATTTCCATCCAAAATTAAGATATCTTAACTCAACCATATAATAATTATTCATTCATACAAAAACAAATATCATCAATCAAAGCAAATATTTCTATGATCAAGATTTTCACTTTAGGGAATTTCTATCAAACATCCATAATTCTCTCTTAATGAAGTTTAGCCTTTCTTCATTGAGAGGTTTAGTGAAAATGTTCACAAGTTGATGATTTGTGTCGATGATTTCCAATACAACATCTCCTTTTTGGACATGATCTCTAAGAAAGTGATCCCTAATATCAATATGCTTACTCCTATAGTGTTGGATGGGGTTCCTAGAGAGATTAATAGTACTTGTATTATCACATTTGATAGGAATGTGATCTATAGCTTTGCCAAAGTCCTTCAATTATTGTTTCATCCAGAGAACTTAGGTGCAATAACAACCGGCTGACACATACTCGGCTTCCACAGTGGACAAGGCAACCGATACTTGCTTCTTACTAAACCAAGAGACTAGACATTCTCCTATAAATTGGTAAGTCCCGACAGTGCTTTTTCTATCTAAAAGACAACATATGTAATCTGCATCCGAATACCCTACTAGGCTAAAAGATATGTTCCTAGGATACCATAGTCCTAAGTGAATTGTGCCATGCAAGTATTTGAAAATTTTCTTCACAACATTCAAGTGAGATTCCTTAGGAGAGGATCGAAACCTAGCACACATGTAAACACTGAATATTATATCTGGCCTAGAAGCAGTAAGATAGAGTAGAGATCCGAGCATATCTCGATATCTCTTTTCATCTACCGTCTTATCCGATTTATCCTTGTCAGGTTTGATGATACTACTCATTGGTGTTCTAGCTTTCTTTCATCGAGCATTTCCTTTGTGTATTTGGCTTGGTTGATGAAGATCCCTTCTTTAGATTGCTTGATTTGTAAACCAAGAAAGAATTTGAGCTCTCCCATCATACTCATTTTGAATTCCCTAGTCATACACTTAGCAAATTCCTCATAAAGAGATTTATTAGTAGCACCAAAGATAATATCATCAACATAAATTTGGACAATTAAAGTGTCATGCTTGTGCTTTTTCACAAATAGTGTGACGTCAACCTTTCCTTTCTCAAAATCATTTTGCAAGAGAAATAAACTAAGCCTTTCATACCAACCTCTTGGAGCTTGTTTTAAACCATACAAGGCTTTGTTGAGCTTGAAAACGTGGTTAGGAAAATAATGTGACTCAAAACCGGGAGGTTGTTCAACATAAACTTCCTCCTCAATGATGCCATTTAAGAAAGCACTCTTTACATCCATATGAAAACGCTTAAAATTCATATGACATGCAAATGCTAAAAGAATCCTAATGGCCTCTAACCTTGCTACGGGAGCAAAAGTTTCATCATAGTCAATGCCTTCCTCTTGGTTGTACCCTTTGGCAACCAATCTAGCCTTATTTCTTGTGATGGCCCCTAGCTCATCTAACTTGTTCCTAAACACCCACTTACAACCTATAATTTTGTGTTTCTTAGGCCTAGGGACAAGTTTCCATACTTTGTTTCTCTTAAATTGGTTGAGTTATTTTTGCATAGCAAGTACCCAACTCTCATCATCAAAAGCCTCATCAATTGATTTTGGCTTAATTTGAGAAACAAAAGCAAGATTAGTATCTAAATGATGAAATTGAGATCTAATACTTACACCCGTTGAAATATCACCAATGATCAAGTCTTTGGGATGATACTTGGAGAATCTCTAATCTTTGGGTAGTTCTTATCTTGGTTCTTCTTCTTGTTGATGTTGTTGATCTTCACCCACTTTGAAGTGGCATCTTCATTTTTTCTTGTAGGATCTTCCAAGCCCATCTTTTCAAGTTCACCTACAAGATCATCAACAAAAGTACCTTTCTCAAGATCAAACTTACTAGATTCATCAAATACAACATTCATAGACTCTTCAACTATCATAGTACTCTTATTAAAGATCCTATAAGCTTTGCTACTAGTGGAATAACCCAAGAAGATTCCTTCATTTGGTTTTTGAATCAAATTTCCCAAGATTATCCTTGGTGTTCAAAATGTAGCACTTACATCCAAATACTCTAAGGTATGATATCTTGGGTTTTCTACCATTCTATAGCTCATAAGATGTTTTATTGAGAATGAGTTTTTTGAAAACTCTATTGGCAATATAACATGAGGTATTGATGGCTTCGACCTAAAAGTAATTAGGTAATGAATACTCATTGAGCATTGTCCTAGCCATCTCTACCAAAGTCCTATTTTTCCTCTCTACAACACCATTTTGTTGTGGTGTTATAGGAGTTAAAAAATTATGAAAAACTCCATTCTCTAAACAATAATTTTCAAAAAATTCATTTTGAAATTCTTTTCCATGGTCACTTTTAATAGAAAAAATGAAGTAACCTTTTTCATTTTGAACCCTTTTTGCAAAACTTTTAAAAGCATTAAATGAATCATTCTTATGAGCTAAGAAGGATACTTATGTAAATCTAGAGTCATCATCAACTAGGACTAGTGCATAGTGTTTTCCACTTAGGCTAGCACTTCTAGTAGGTCCTATTAAGTCCATATGAATAAGTTGAAGAGGTCTAGATGAACTTACAACATTTTTGGCTTTATGTGAGGCATGATGTTGCTTCCCCATTTGGCAAGGACCACATGTCTTGTCTTTAGGGAAGTTTAGCTTGGTAAGTCCTTCCACTAGTTCCCTTTTAGAGAGACTTTGAAGAAGTTCCATGATTGCATGTCTAAGCCTTCTATGCCACAACCATGCTTCATTGCTTATAGTCATAAGACACTTGAAAGATTGGTTAGCCGAATTGTCTAAGTCAATTGAGTATGTATTGCCTTTCTTTTCACCCTTGAAAATAACCTCATCATCCTATAAAGTAGGGACTCGACATTCTCTTGATCAAAGGTGACTTTGTTACCTTTATCACACAATTCACTTACATTCAACAAGTTATGTTGTAAGCCATTAACTAATAACACATTATCAATTAAAGAACAACCATTTTTACCTATAGTTCCAATGCTAATAACCTTACCTTTGGCATTGTTACCAAATGTGACATCTCCACCTTCTTTCTCTTTTAGTGATGTGAATAGTCTTCTATTTTCGGTCATATGCTTTACTATCCACATGCCAATTACTTGTTTTAGTGGTAGTCACATTTTTGTACAAAACAAAAGTCAATTACCTTTTCTTTCGTACCCAAGCATACTTGGGTCTTTAGGGGTTAGAGTTTGAAGGATCCTCTAACTTAATGTGTGCCTTCTTAATGTAACAATGAATGTTGATATGCCCAAATTTCATACAATAGTGGCATTAGAGTTTAGACTTGTTAGTCTTTCTCCTATGCACTAATTTGGTATGAGTAGGAGGTTTTCTCATACCTAGCATATGTGAGTGTGAGCATGAGCATGTGCAAGAAGTGGAAGTAGTAAATCTATTAACATGAGATTTATTATACATGTATGCATAATTGGCTCTTTGAGCCTTAGCTCTTAATCTTGGGATAGCCTTTCCTTTATCTTTAAGTTGAGGAAACTTAGTACTAGGAGCACTTTTCTTTCTAATTACCTCAATGTTGGAAGTTTGAAGTGTAGACGATTTCACAAAAGTAGTTGTCGAGGATGAGGGAGCTCCATTAAATCCTAAACCATGCTTAATAAGAGGTGGTCTTTGTGACACAATTAATGTGTCTAATGCCTCTTTTCCTTTACGAAATTTGGAGATTGAGCTTTTGAGCTCAATGACTTCTTCTTTAAGAGTGTCATTCTCCTTTTTAAGTGAGTCTAAGGATAAAGATGATGTAGATAATTTTTCTATGGATTTTTTGAGTTCTTCATTAGAAGTCCTTAACTCATTTAGAACCTCATTTAAAGTCTTATACTCATCTTCTAGTTTCAAGCACTTCTTCCTATAGGTTTTTGCTTATGACTTATGTTTGTCACACCTTAATGTTAGAGCTTCTAAAAGCTCTTTATCTAACTCATCTATTTCATAATCAGAATTAGAATGAGAAGAAGTACTTACTTCACTTGTTGACTCCTCTAATGCCATGAAGCATATATTGGCTACTTCTCCTTCTTCTTCTTCTTCACTTGAGCTATCATCCTAAGTGGCTGAGAAGCTCTTCTTCTTCTCCTTGTCCCATCTCTTCTTCTTCTTCATTTTGGGACATTCATGCTTCATGTGCCCTTGTTTGCCACATTCGTAACATGTGACATCATTTGATCTTTCTTTTGGACTTGAGGCAGTTTTCTTGAAGACTCTTCTCTCATTTCTTCTTCTTATGAACTCTTTAGTTCTTCTAGAGAGCATTGCTAGCTTTTCTTCCTCTCTATCACTATCTTCATCACTTGAGGAAGTGTCTACTTCTTTCTCCTTGATTGCTACTTTGAGAGCCATTGTTCTCTTTTTTGTCTTTTCTCCTTGGCCCCTTAGCTTATTCATTTGCTCATCTTTTTGTAAGGCCAACTCATGAGTCAAGAGTTTGCCTATTAGTACATCTGTTGGGACCTTTCAAATCTCTAGATTGGATTCTTGTATGCTGCACACTCTAAGACCAAATTTATCAAGTGAAAGAGTTTTAAGGATTTTGGTGTTTACTTCATAAATGGTGAGAGCTCTTCCAAACTTCTTCATGTTGGAGACAATGGACAAGAGTCTGTTGGTCATTTCTGTGATGATCTCATTGTCCTTCATCATGAAGAGTTCGCATTCATTGACGTACATTTCCAAACAGCTTGACTTCATAAGAGTTGTGCCTTCATGATAATTCTCCAAGGTCTTTCAGATTGCATGAGCTATTTGGCAGTATTGTACTCTCCCAATCTCTTCTCTAGATAAGGAGCTTACGAGAATGGCCATTGCTCTTTTGTTTCCTATTAGACTTTCTATGAGCTTCAACCCATTCTTCTCTTGGAATCAGCTTTTCATCACCATCCACAACCTTTATGGGTGGCTTCCATTCATTAATGACTACATCCCAAAGAGCCACTATATCTATGTGAAGATAGATTTCCATCCTATACTTCCAATGAGTATAGTCGGTTCTATCAAAGTGTGGCCTTAGGTGTGAGTGGATTGCTTCCTGTGCCATGATCTTGTTTCACCCAATGAAGGTTTGATATGTGAAAACCTTGCTTTGATACCACTTGTTGGCCCTTGGCACCAAGAAAAAGGGTTGAACTGGTGTATGAAAATTTCTAAAAACAAAGAAGTGAGGAGGAAAAATGATAAGATTGAGATAAACGATTTATAGTGGTTCGGGTATTAACCAACCCTACGCCCACTCCCCAATTCACCAATTGGGTATTTCACTCAATCACTAATATTTTACAAGCTTACACTCAACTTAGTGTTTAGGCTCACACCAAACCTTCCAACTTGTGTTTTACAGGCTCACATAAAAACCTTTTATAAGTGTTTTCAAGGCTCACACTAAAACCTATCACAAGTGTTTTCAAGGCTCATACTAAAACCTATCTCGATGTGTTTTACAGGCTCACACAATAACTTACAATATGGTGTTTAATGCTCACACCTAATAATTAACAATCTTATAAAGAAAATTAAAAGAAATGAGTAGCAAAGATTGAGAGCTCTTTTTTCTTAATAATGAATTTCTTAACCTTTGTCATTTATTAATGTTTGGTGGAGTATTTATACCCAAATTCCACCAAAAAGACTAACGGTTAGTTTAACAGCTAGTCCATGTCTCAGCTTCCCATTGGTGATTTCCAATTTTCCTTACGAAAGTCAAAAGTTGCAGCTTTGTGTCTAACAGCGAGTATAACGGCTAGTTCACATTTTCCTTATGAAAGTCAAAAGTTATGGCTTTTGTGTCTAACAGCTAGTATAATGGCTAGTTCATATGACAACTTTTCATTAGTGCTTCAGGAAAATATAGCCATTGTGTTTCTTCAGCCAGCATAAGTCGCAATCACGATTTTCATTGTACAGACCGAGATCCTAACCGTGAAACAACCTGCCAAATTGTGCAACTTTCACTTCTCAAATTGTGGTTACTACCAACATGTAGCCTTCATGATTTTTGACTTCCAACGGCTTCCTAGGACACTTGTCAAGCTCTAATTGTGGACTTCTTTCCCTTTTGAAGCTTTTTGTAATTCGCAGTCATGACACAGACTGTAAATTCGTCTATCACTTTTGGTTTGCTTCATTTTGCTTGTTTGCAGCCGAGAATGACTCCACGATTCAGCCTGTCTGATGTTTGGCAAGTCTTCTCAAGAGTCGCGGTAGTAAATCCTTGATGGCGGTCACGAGTCAATTTGGAGTTAGAGAGATTTTCTTCCAACTTAACTTGACAGACTTATTTTTCTGCAAAATCAACACTTAATAAAAACATTAGTAATGATCAATCTCTTTTGTCAAGATCAAAAGAGATTCTAGACTTAGGATTAACCATCCTAGTCCAACAGGAAGAAAATACTTAGAATAATAAGGTTGATATTTTGTCTTTAATGAGGTGTACACCCACGTGACATGGTCATGGATCTCAACAATTGACCCATGCACTTCTTAGCTATCAGGGTGCATAGCCATGCTTTGAGGCCATGCGTTTTGGTTTTCCCCTACCTCTCTTAAGCAATTAAGGTGCACGACCATGCTTCAAAACCGAGGCCTTCTCCTTTATCTCTTAAATCTTCATTTTCCTTTTCTTTAGCCTATAAAACATCAATAACAATACATTAGGTCTATTGATATGAAAAAGTAAATGTTAATGCATACTTTTTAGGGGAATTTAGCTATAAAATATGATGAATATGATACAAACAAGGAGTAGCTTGACCGTAGTATCAAGATTTTTTCTGACCTACTCGAGTTAGTTTGAACAATCTGAGTTATTTAGAGCTTAATTTATTTTTACCATCTCATCGGTCAAGATCTCTTATGACCTACTCGAGGTAGTCTAAGAAGAAGAGACATTGTTGTGTGATTGCTCAATCAAATTCAATAAAATAGCCATGCAAATTAATAACCTTAAAGCTTGAACTAGCTACTAATGTCATGATCCATAATTGCAAAAATAGGGGCATGTTCAATTGTCTTAGCTTAATCCTCCCAAAAACTTTTATAAATTGATGGTAAGAAGTCATAAGCTTATTCATCTAGGTGTTAACCTTTGAACTTACTCTCATGGTCTCTATAGAAAGCAAGAGGACAAATGATAAAGTGACAACCAAAATGACAAATGTCGAGCTAGACATATCATATTCATGCTTGGGACCTATCAAGTCATATGGTGTCTCAGCCTGATACTTTACTCCTCTCATAGCTAGTAGAAGTAAGGTTCTTCATTGGATACCTTACCTAGTTCGATGGACCATGTGTATTTTTTATCCCATATTGATAGTTGAATAAGACCACACCTAGGAAAGAGCCACTAAACCTTTTGTGTAAAAAAAATAAGTTTGAGAGGATCTTTTGCAAAATAACATGTGTGTCTTATGCATAGCTTATTTATTCATGTATCATCTTAATAACTTTTATTTTGTAGCCATCATACATCTTGCCAAACCTTCATGAAAGAGGAGAGCAAGAAAGTTAGCTAAAAAATGTAAGACACCTAGCCCTATTAAAAAATCCAACATTACTAATGGAATAGGATGATTATATAATACAAACAAAATTGATGGATTAAATGAGAGCATCATTTAATTAAACAATGGAGGAATGAGTCGTCGAGGAGGCATAGAGGTGCCTTAATAAGATCCTATCAAAGAAAGGGGAAGCATTTTCTTGTAAAACTGACAAAGCAAAAGAACCAATGGAAACCTAGCTCTTAGTGATTATTGATGATGATGTATTAGCATGAATGACTATCCCATATTGACAGTTAACTATCACAATGGTGGAAAAAATTCAGAAGACATTGGATGTAAAGTGATAGAATAAGGAGCTGACATTGGGGATCTATTAACTCACATGTATGAAAAGCTCCCATTTAATTTTTGAAAGTTTGAGCTTCCTAAGTTTATAGGAATTTAAGATATGTACAACCATGCCTGTTTGTATGTACTCACTATGAAGGCATTTAAAGTCCTAATTTACACCATGTTAGAATTGTTTGAGCTATCATTAGAAAGATCAACAAAGATATGGCATTTCAATCAGCCTAAGATAGTGAAAGTAGATTGGAAAACACTAACTCAAGTTTTTGAGTCGCTACTCATGCATTTAAGTGCTAGAGATTACTCTTCAAGATTTAGAGCCACTAAGCAAAATACTGGTGAAAGCTTTAATGAATATTTAAAAAGGTAAAAAAAGATGGCTACTGAGGCAAGGGCTAGGCCAAGGTCGATAGAAACGGAATAAGTGAGGATGATTACCAGGAGAGCTTTATCAAACATGGATACTAGGATCAAAGGAATGTTGGTCGAAAGTTTTAAAGATCAAAGAGATTGCAAGCTGAGGAACTGGAGTTAGAATCAAATAAATAGTATTCCAGGAGGAGAAGTTATTAACCTCATGGATAAGCAGAGAGGGAATAAAGTAGTAGATGTGAACACGGTGCAACCTATAAGGCAGTTTGTAGACTTAGGGATGTCTTTGTCTAAAGCTTTCAAAAGGCTTCAGAAGAAACAGGTATTGAAGCCATTACACCTTAGGCCAACCCCAAAGCCTTTGACAAAGGGATACAATGCAAATGCTTACTATTCCTATCATTAAAGAGCCAAACATCGCATCAAATTTTTTCAGATTAAAGTCTAGGATCTAAGATCTTATTGATTCCAAGATAATAGTCCCATCTACTTTTGGAAAATCAAGTATTAGAGGGAATCCTCTCCTAAACTACCATAACATCCCACCCTCTAACTTAAGGGACCTTTATGTTTGATTCTAAAATTTTAGAGGAGCTTATCATGGGCACCTTTAAGAATGTGCCACCCTCGTTGTTGTTATTACGTTATTGTGTGTGCTATTAATCTGTGGAAAAGTTTAAATGAAGAGATAAAAGAATACAAAAAAAAAGTATTTAGGAAAAAAATGATGAAAAGAAGGAGAGAAAGCAAGTTAGTCATGTCATAAGGAGTGGGAAGTATTACCGAGACAAGGAAACAAGTAAAAAGGCTACGACAGAGAAGAAATTATAACGACCCTTAATAAAGAAGGAAGTAGAAAAATCAATCATGAGATAATTAAAGATGACCCCCTCTCTTCCCCCTCCCCCCCTCATTTACTTAGATCAATCTGTAAGAATTGTTGATCACGTTGAAGAAGTATAAGAAAGCCATGGTAGAAGCACTATCTAAGTTGATCATTTCAAAAAGAAATAGTAACTTTAGGAAAAGATAATCTTCCCTGATAAAGATTGATCTCACAAGGGTCGAGACCATAATATGGCATTATTTATTTGGGCTAAAGGAAAAGGGTAGTAAATGCCTTGCATTATGTTGGACGATGGATTAGGGATCAATATATGCCATTTGAAGTTATTGTCAAAGTTTGGGATGTTTGTGGCAAACTTGAAAGCATATGAGATTATTATTCAAGCTTATGATGACAACAAAAGGCCAGTTGTTTAGATCTTCAAGACTATGATAAAGATAGGGTTGTGAAGGCTATAGTGGAATTTATGATGCTTGGCATTTTGATGAAATTTTCGTTGTTATTAGGAAGACTCTAGTACCACCCCTCAGGGAGAGTGCCTTCCACTTTACACTAAAAGGTAAAGATTTCATATAAGGGTGAAATGGTTACCATTTGCATCAAAGTTGGGAAAGTAATGTTTACATTATGTATTATAGTTTTACACTTTAGGGGATTCCAAGTCGACGAAGTTACTAATAGTTAGGTGAATCCTAAGGTATCAAACATCATATAGGAGATGAACTTTCTTTTTGGGCAAGGGCTTGGTAGAAATGCCATAGTTATGTTAGAATTCCAAAGGTTCCCACTTATACAATTAGAATTAGACCAGGATACAAGGAAAACTTTACTTGGGTTATGGTTAGAGATTATAGAGGACCTGTTTTGGGGTATTTTGTGAAGAAAGAATAAATAATAAAAGAGGAAGACCAGTCAGAAAAATAACCACTTGATGACCTAAAGTGGCCTTTTCTTGAATACAAATAAGAGAAGCAAAGTCTAGGCATTAGAATTATCAAGAGTCATCTAAAGATGAAGATTGGAAGGGTAAGAAAAATAAGAAAGAAGCTTTATTCTTCAATAGGGAAAGGGAAAATGAAAAAAACTCTTTTTAGACTTTACAAGGTCTATAGGATTACTAGTCATTGAGGAAATAAACAAGAAATATAAGTAGTTACTACTTAATAAACAAATGGGAGAAATGGATGTGCCAGTTAGAGGTGAATTAGATGAGCCAATTATACTATATCCATATGATGGTCAAAAATAGGAACTAAATGAATCAAATAATATTGCTAAAGGGAAATACTTAGAGTTCAATTTGTTAGATGTTGAGGACATGACTGTGAACTGCATTAAAGCTATAAGAGATGAAGAGATAGAGGGGTAACCCTTAGGGACTAAAAAAGTTGAATAAAATGGATTGACATTATGAGAGATCTTTTTGAAAAGTTAACTAGATATATATTAGATGAACTAAAAATTTAAAGGAGTTATGAAGGTCATGGCTAGTGCTAAAGAGGGGATAAGTTAATGCCTCTCCTTGTACAAGCTAGTGACGAGGTTAAAGAGAAAGAGGAGAATTGAGAGTAGCCTATCATCGAAGAGACTCTGAATGTATCTCTAGAGGAATGTTCTATTTTCATGTTATTGATGTTATTATCACAAGCTTATTCCAAGATGATCATGTATTCATTTCCAAGTTTAAGACAATGAACGATAAGTTTGCTTCCTTGCATGATGTATTTCCTAATGGTATTTTACATGACGTGCATCATTTTAAATGCGTATTTAATGTTAAGTTAGTGCATATCACTATATGTAATCTTAATATAAATGAAAATCTCAAAATCTTATTAATTGCCCTTAAAATCTTGCTAATTGATAATGACATCACATTGAAAGACTGGTGAAAGTTTGAGTAGCTATCAAGGAAGTACTAGAGGGTTTTTGCATGGACTTATGTAGACATGTCAAGAGTTGATCGATGGATAACTGAGTGTAGAATTCCTACTTATCAACATAGGGGCTAATGAAACAAAAGCTTAGATGAATGTAATAAAATAGGCATAATTGGTGAAATAAGAGGTGGCTAAATAATTGAATGCCAAGCTCTTAAAGGTTTTAGACCACCCTAATTGTTGGCTAATATAGTGCTGGTGCCTAAAAGGAACAAACGAGTCGGGATGCATGTCGACTAGTAAGATTTGAATAAAGCATATCTAAAAGATAATTTCTCATTGCCTTACATTTATTTTTTAGTTAACAGTGTGACCATTTATGTGATGTACTCATTTATGGATTGTTTCTTATGTTATAACTAAATTCTTATAGCCATCATCGATAAGGTGAGAACTACTTTCATCACTGAATAAGATACCAATCATTATTAAGTGATGTCATTTGAAATAAAAAATGTCAATGCAATCTATCAATGAATGGCAATTGCATTATTCAATGATTTGACATATAAGGAGATAAAGGTATATGTTGATGACAAGATGGTAAAGTTAAAAACATGGGAAGGATATTTTAAGGTTTTAGAAAAGTTCTTATAAGGGGTAGATCAGTATGACCTCAAACTTAATTTAAAAAAGTGTCTATTTAGGATCGCCTTTATCAAATTGTTGGGTCATGTGGTAAGTGAGAAAGGGATTGAAATAGATTATGATAAGGCAAAAGCCATATAGGACATGACTATGACAAAAATAAAGAAGGAGGTTTGAGGGTTTTTGGGATGTGTCCAATACATCAGTAGGTTCATTGTGAAGCTCACTCTGATATGTGAACCTATTTTCAAGCTTTTAAGGAAAGACTAACCTACAGTATGGAGTGAGCAGTGCCAGAAGGCCTTTGGGAAAATAAAGAAGTATTTGTTTAACCTACCAGTATTAAGACCACTGTACCCAAGAAAGCCTTTGATTTTATACTTGATAGTGGAAGAGAGATCTATGAGGAAATGTTGGCATAAAAAGATGAGTAAATGAATGAACATGTAGTATAGTATCTTAGTAAAAGTTGCTCCTTTACAAAGAAAAATATAATTAGATTGAAAAGATGTGTCTGGCAATAGTCTAGGCTACTAGAAAGTTATGACACTACTTTCAATCATACTTAGTAAAGATAGTCTTGAAACTAGATTTGATTAAGTATTTGTAATTTTAATTGAAAAGTTGGCAAAATGGTTGATACTCCTCATTGAGTTTGATATCAAGTATATGATGAAGAAGGTAATTAAAGAAAGGGCAACTATAAAATACTTGGCACAACAACTGCTCATAAAATAAGAATAAGAGCTTCCCTAATTCCTTGATGAAGTCATAGGGGTAATAAAACAACAATGATGGAAGATGTACTTCGATGGAGTAATAAATAAAAAGGATTAAGAATAGGGGTGACCTTAGTTTCACCTGAGGGAGAATTTTTGCTCATGACTAAGAAGTTAGACTTTGGGTGACCAATAATATGGTAAAATATGAAGCATGTGCTTTAGGGTTGAAGTCATTGAAATAAATAAGGGTAAGGATGGTAGAGGTGTTTAGAGACTCTTTGTTGGTAATTTCTGAGGTGATTGAAGAATGGGGTTTAAAGGAATAATGGTTAAAGCCATACTTAGAATACTTGAGGATGTTAAGCTAGAACTTTCGAAGCATCATCCTCCATCACGTTCCATGGGAAAAGAATATGATGGCAAATAACTTAGATATTTTAGTTGCTATTTGGGATGGATTGAAAATAATGCCAATAAAGACCCTACTTGCATTTAAATTTAGAGTACTATGCTATGCGTGTGAAAGGATAATGCAAGTGTTAATGGATAATCGATCATGGTACTATGATGTGTAGAGATATGTGGAGGATGGTGTATACCTTGAGAGGGTAAAGAGGAAAACATTGATATCATTAGAAGGTTGGCATAAACAATTCAGAGTTTATGATTGTATAGTATATAAGTGGATACCTGATGGAGTTCATTAAAGTGCTAATGAAAGAAGAAGTTGGTAGAATAATGGAAGAGGTGAATGCAGGAGTTTGTGGTCCTCATATAAATGATTTAACCTTGGGGAGAAAGATATAAAGAATGAGGTGCCATTGCACTACTATAGAGTAGGATTATATTAGAATAGCAAGGAGTTACCACAAATGTCACATTTATGAATGCCTAACTGCTTGCCATCAATAGAACTATAGAATTTAAGTTTACCTTGGACATTTGCTGCCTGGGGATTTAATATTATTGGGAGAGAGAAACTAACATCTGTCAAAGGAGACATTTGCTGCTTGGGGAGTTGATATTATTGGGAAAGAGAAACCAACATCTGTCAAAGGACACAAATGCAATATAGTAGCAATTAATTGCCTTTCAAAGTGGGTAGAAACTGAACGCTTTAGGAAGCTGGGGCAAAAGAAATGGTAGGCTTATAATAAAGAACTTCATTTGTCATTATGGCATGTTTCATCACATCATGATAAATAATAACATGCACTATTAAGCTGAGGTCGAAATAATCCTGGAGAAGTATAGGGTCACACATCATAAGTCCTTACCTTACAAACTACAAAAAAATGGTGCAGTGGAAAGAAGATAATAAAAATATCATAAACATCTTGATTAAAATGGTGGGATCTTATATAGACTACTAAAGGCATATCATCCTACTCTCTAGTGTATAAAATGGAAGTAGTGTTACCAAGGGAGATGTAAATGAAATCCCTTCAAGTATTGATTGAGATGAACATCCCTGAGTATTAGTGGATAAGAAGTTGATACGACTAGTTGGCTCTGTTAGATGGGAAGAGGCTAAAAGCCCCATACCATATACAACTCTATTGAAGGAGGATGGCATGGAATTTCAATAAGAAGCTCAAGATGAGCACGATAAGAGTGGAAGACTTAGGGTAAAAGGAAATGTGACCTTAAGCTTAGGATCCCAAAAGAAAATTCAAGTTGAATTAGGAAGGTCCTTATGTGGTTAAATAGATATACTTAGGCAGAGTTGTGAAGCTGTCAAACATGGATGGGAATGAACTCTTAAAACCAATAAACTTTGACGAATTTAAGAGATATTTTGTGTAAGGAGATTGGAAAAAATAAATGGGCCTACCCACTACGCTGAAAACTTGAAATGGTAGGATAGAGAAAAATAAACAAAAAATGAAAAAGGAAAAAAAATAGTAAAAGACAAGAGAGTGTGAACAACCAGTAGGGAGAATTAATGGTAGGTTAATAGGGGAACTTGATGATAAAAAAGGATAATGATAAGGAAACCATAAGGGATGAGAGATAAAAAGTAAAGGAGCCAACACACTATTAATTTCTCAAGGGTAAAGTTATACCATTTTAACATTCTCTCTTTTTAAGTCTTCATTATAAAGTGTGTAAGTTGCCAGTGGTCGTAAGTGCGTGGACCGTTCGAGTAATATAGTGCATAAATGAGTGCAAATATCATCCTACAGAGACATGGGCAATAAGTATTAAAATATAATGATTCTATTTTTATTTGGAAAATAATAACTTGAGATTTCAACTAAAACTAATAGTGTAATCAAAATAAACTAATTTAATTAATAATGGAAAAAATATAAAGCAATAAGAAAGAAAACTTTATGACTAACTACCTAGGACACTTGATCTCACTAATGGAAAATTAGAAAATCATTAATCTCCTAATGTTATGTTGGATTAAGTAGTATAACTATTGATTAGCTCTATAGTGATTAAGTCCTCTTTTTTAAGTAGTCACTTAACTTTGCAACTATATTTTATAGAAACATCTCTTAATGTGAACTAAAAACATATAACTTATTTATATCTAGCAATCCTTTAAATAATAGTAATAGGTTAAGTTGGTATCTCTACTTGTTAGCAAACGTAGGGGGAGTGATTCTAGTTATATTTCAATTTGGAATCTCTCAATCTATAAACAAAACACAAATCATATAAATGGTAGCTTGGAATTTACATGCATTAGGTTCAAGAATCATTCACTTACAAAAGAACAAAATCCCAACATAGTTATTGAAATCATAAATTAATCAATCTCTTTTATGGCAATATAAAGATCTTAGATCAAAGATTTAGCCTAATTTGCTAATAAAATAAGACAAAAGTAATAATAAAAGCATCATCTTTGATAAAGGAAATAAGACAGAGAAGGAAAGATGAAATCTTCTAAGTAAATTGATGAATGTTCTATTCTTCTTCTTCATTGATCAAGTGATCTCTTAAACTCTTGCTTTTAATCTTGAGTTGAAGCTTTATTCCCCTTGTTTTCTCTCTTTAAATTTCCTTTTTAAAATGTTCAAAAGATCTCTTTTTGCCCCTCTCTTTCTTTATTGGTAAAAACCTAAGAGTTTCCTTTTTATACTCATTTAAAGCAGCCAAAATGTACACAAAAATGTAAGATCCTAAGTGTCCATCTTGCAAATAGCCAAGTGCAGCCTATGGAGTCGTAGCCTATGACCTTTGTTACAAGCGCGACAAAGAGCAATCACTCTTCGCATATCCAAATATCCAGCTTGGTCCTTAAAGTTGCCAATTTCGGTTATTTTAATCCAATTTTACTATAAACTTACTAAAGTACCTACAAAACATCCAAATGTGTGAAATAATATAAATACACTCAAAATAACTTAATTTGATCATAGATTTACACAAAATCAAGCACAAAACTCATTGAATAATTATGAACAAGTTAAGCCTAACAAATTCTCCACACTTAAACCAATACTTATCCTTAAGTAGCACAAGCTAGATGGGCAAAATCTTTCATAATTTTTATAAAACATATAGCTTCATCATACCTGTAATGACAGTCACTCAAGTACTATAATAGATATACCAAACAAGAACTTGCTTAAGCAAATAAACTTGGGTTCACTTATTACTTTGAAAAGGAAACTCACTCATTCATGAAAGGTTAAAACAATAAGGCCATATTTAACATATATATCTTAACAATCATTTTACCCAGATCATCAATAGGCATAATCATAATATAAGACATGTTGAATCACCGTTATCTTCACTAATTTATAATGAGAAGAGTATTTTTAAGCACATGAGATTATTAGGGTTCATCTTTCTTTTAAGCGCATTTTCAAGTTTCCATTCTTTTTGTTTATTTCTTGAAGGCTTAATAAGCTATTTTACTCAATAACATGGTAATGAATGCTCATGGTTACTTAACATATAACTTCATTCTAAATGCTTTGCATACTTATGCTTTTAGTTTACCAATTTATGTGAAAATTGACATTAGTTAGGAAGATCCCCGATTACTAACCATCCTAAAAACAACGAAGTAGCTATTTCTCATTCTTTTAATTTTATTTTGATAATTCCTAATTATATCTCATAAACAACATCATTGTTAATTAACAAAGTAATAACAATCAATCTTTTATTTAAGCTTATGTATTAGACTAGGATGGTTAATCCTAAATTATAAACCTTTTTTGATCTTGACAAAGGAGATTGATCAATTCTAATGTTTCAATTAAGTGTTGTTTTGCAGTTTTTAGATAGTCTCTAAATTTGAAGTTGGATGAAGTCCAAAATCTCTAAAGAAAGCAAAGTGCCTCCTAATTCACGATTGCGAACTAGACTAAGGCAGGTTGACAAATTGGACAGACGAATTCACAGGCCACTTTTCTGCCATGACCAATTCAAAGAAAGAAGAACCAAACTCACTGACTAATTCGTGGTGTGTGTCACGCCTCAGTCACGACCGCGAATTTCAAAGTAACTCAAGAGGGAATGAAGTCCACAACCACAACATGACAAGTGACCCAGGTGACCGTTGAAAGACAAAAACGCGATGACAACTTGCGGGTAGCGGCCGCAAATCTAGAAGAGGAAGATAAACATTTTAACAGACGAATTCGTGTCCCAAGTCACGATATGTACAAGAAAAATCGTGATCGCTACTTTTGTGAGCAGGTGAAAGGAAACAACTATATTTTTCTAGTGAACCAATAAGAAGATGACATGTGGATTAGCCTTAGACACAAATAGGGATTTTCGCCGCATTTTTAGCTCCTATATGAAAAATTGGAAAATCGCAACCGCTAAAGAGTAGTAGCATCTGCGAATGAAGCCTGACAAACATTTAATGCAAAAATCTATCTAGCATACTTTGGAGATTTGCTACCAATTTTATTGTAACGCCTCTTTGGTGGGTAGAGGCTATAAATACCTCACCAAATAGATGTAAATGCAAGAAAATTCATTAATTTGTAACCCAAACTCTTATAATTTTGTTTCTCAATCTTTTTTATTCTTTAAGTGATTGTTTAGTGTGAGCATAAATATAATTTGTAAAGATTGTAGTGTGAGCCTGTAAATACACTAAAAAGAGGTTATTGTGTGAGCCTTAAAAACACAAGTGTAAAGGTTATGTGTGAGCATTGAAAACACAAGTGTAAAAGTTAAGTGTGAGCATTGAAAACACAAGTGTAAAAGTTAAGTGTGAGCTTAGAAACACCATTGGAAGATAGTGGAACACCCAATTGCTGAGAATTGGGGAGTGGACGTAGGTCGATTATACCCGAACTACTATAAATCTTGTGTCACTTTTCTACTTATTTTCTTTCTTACATTATTGTTTTTAATTTTTATACACCAATTCAACCCCCCCTTCTTAGTGCTTAGGGCCAACAAGTGGTATCAGAGCCTAAACACTCAAACAAACATTTATTGGTGAGTAAAAGATCATGGCACAAGTAGTAATCCACTCACACCTTAAACCATACTTTGATGGAACAAACTATAATTATTGGAAGTATAGAATGAAAATCTACCTTGACACAGATATGGTGGACCTTTGGGATGTGGTTGTCAAAGAATGGAAGCCACCCACTAAGGTAGTGGATGGAATTGAAGAACTTATCCAAAGGGAAGAATAAGTTGAAGCTCACTAGAGATTAAATGGAAAAAATAAGAGGGCAATGACCATTCTTCTAAACTCTCTCTCTAGAGAAGAGATTGAAAGAATGCAACATTGTCAAGTAGCACATACCATTTGGAAGACACTTGAGAACTACCATGAAGGCACAACACTAGTAAAGTCAAGCTGGTTAGAGATGTACGTGACCGAATGGGAGCTATTCATGATGAAGGATAATGAAAGCATCACTGAAATGACAAATAGGCTTCTATCTATCATCACTAATATGAAGAAATTTGGAAGGACTCTCACAAACTATTAGGTAAATACAAAAATCCTTAAAACTTTTCCTTTAGATAAATTTGGTGCTAGAGTGTGCAGCATCCAAGAGTCCAATCTAGAGATTGAGAAGGTGCCAACAAACATGTTGATAGGCAAACTCTTAACTCATGATTTGACCTTGCAAAAAGATGAGCAAATGAAGAAGCTAAGAGGCTACGGAGATAAACCAGAAAAAAAGAGAAGAACCAGGGTTCTTAAATCTTCATCAAAGGAGAAGGAGGGAGACATCACCTCATGTGATGACGAAAGTGACACGGAAGAAGAGGAGCTAACAATTCTCTCGCTGAGGAGAAAGGAGTTGATCAAAAGAAGAAACGAAAGAAAAGGCTTCAAGAAGACAACTCCTAGTGCAAGAGAAAAATCTAACGATGTCACTTGCTATGAACGTGGCAAGCAAGGCCATATCAAGTATGAGCATCTCAAATTGAAGAAGAAAAAGACATGGGACAAGGAGAAGAAAAAAAGCTTTTCAGCCACATGGGATGATAGCTTAAGTGAAGAAGAGAAGTTGACAATATTTATTTCATGGCACAAGAAGATTCTACAAATAAGGTAAGTACTTCTTCCCATTCTCATTCTAATTTTGAATTTGATGAGATAGATGAAGAGCTTTGTGGGACTAGGAGGGTTAATCCTAAGTCTAGGAACTCTTTTGATCTTGACAAAGTATATTGATCATTATTAATGGTTTATTTAAGTATTATTTTGCAGAAATTAGTAGCATCTTCAAATGGAGTTGGATGGAGCTCTTAAACTCCAAGTTGACTTCTAAATCGCGACTGCAATCTCATATTCACGACCGCGATCCATGTGAAGTCTTACTAGAAATTAGACAGGCAAAATCGCAGAGTCATTCTCGGCTACAACTCATCTAAAATAAGGAGTCCAAAAGTGACAGACTGTTTCGTGGTCTGTCGCATCATAGTCGCGATTGCGAATTTCAAAGAGCCTCAAGAGAGAATCAAGTCTATAACTAAAGCTTGACAAGTGTCCCAGGTAGCCTTTAGAAGACAAACATCGCGACGCAAATCATGAAGAAGAAGATGATCATTTTGACAGAGGAATTCGCATCCTAAGTCGCAGCCTGCACAAAAAAAATCGTGACCGCTACTTTTGTAAGCAGGTGAAAGGCAACAAATACATTTTCTTGGTGGACTAATGAGAAGCTACCACATGGACTAGATGTTAGACACAAACGGGGTTTTCTATATGGAATTTGGATTTTGCGACTGCTAACGAGTAGTAGTGACCATGAATTAAGACTGTCAAGCATTTAATGCGAAAATCTATCTAGCATACATTGAAGATTTTGTACCAGTTTTATTGCAATGTCTCTTTGGTGCGTAGAGGCTATAAATACCTTACCAAACAGATGTAAATGCAAGAGAATTGATAACTTTGCAATTTTGTTTCTCTATCTTTTCTATTCTTTTAAGTGATTGTTTGGTGTAAGCATAAATACCATTTATAAAGGTTGTAGTGTGAGTCTGCAAAAACACTAAAAGAGGTTGTTGTATGAGCCTTAAAAACACAAGTGTAAAAGAGGTTGTTGCGTGAGCCTTAAAAACACAAGTGTAAAAGAGGTTGTTGTGTGAGCCTTAAAAACACAAGTGTAAAGGCTGTTGCGTGAGCCTAGAAAACACAAGTGTAAAAGTTAGGTGTGAGCTTAGAAACACCATTTGAAGATAGTAGAACACCCAATTGAAGAGAATTGGGGAGTGGACGTAAGGTTGATTATACCAAACCACTATAAATCTTGTGTCTTACTTCTACTCATTTTCCTTCTTACTTTATTGTTTTAATTTTTTACACCAATTAAACTCCCCCTTCCCTTTCTTGGTGCCTAGGGCCAACAAGTGGTATAAGAACCTAAACACTCAAACAAACCTTTATTGGTGAGTAAAAGATCATAACACAAGAGGGAATCCACTTACACCTTAAGCCACACTTTGATGGAACAGACTATAATCATTGGAAGTAAAGAATGGAAATCTACCTTGACACAGATGTGATGGATCATTGGGATGTGGTTGTCCAAGAATGGAAGCCACCCACTAAGGTAATGGATCGAATTGAAGAACTTATCCTAAGGGAAGAATAGGTTAAAGCTCATCAGAGATTAAATGGAAAAAACAAGAGGGCAATGGCTATTCTTCTAAGCTCTCTTTTTAGAGAAGAGATTGAAAGAGTGCAACATTGTCAAGTAGCACATGCCATTTGGAAGACACTTGAGAACTACCATGAAGGCACAATGCTAGAAAAGTCAAGTCGGTTAGAGATGTACGTGACCGAATAGGAGCTATTCATGATGAAGGACAATTAAAACATCACTGAAATGATGAATAGGCTCCTATCTATCATCACTAATATGAAGAAATTCAGAAGAACTCTCACAAACTATGAGGTAAACACAAAAATCCTTAAAACTTTTCCTTTAGATAAATTTGGTGCTAGAGTGTTTAGCATCCAAGAGTCCAATATAGAGATTGGAAAGGTGCCAATAAACATGTTGATAGGCAAACTCTTAACTCATGAGTTAGCCTTACAAAAAGATGAGCAAATGAATAAGCTAAGAGGTTACAGAGATAAACCAGAAAAAAGAGAAGAACCATAGCTCTTAAATATTCAACAAAGGAGAAGGAGGTAGAAATTACCTCAAGTGATGAAGAAAGTGATAAGGAAGAAGAGGAGCTAGCAATTCTCTCAAAGAGGATAAAGGAGTTGATCAAAAGAATAAAAGAAAGAAAAGACTTCAAGAAGACAACTCCTAGTGTACGAGAAAAATCCAATGATGTCACTTACTATGAACATGGCAAGCAAGGCCACATCAAGTATGAGCATCTCAAATTGAAGAAAAAGAAGAGATGGGACAAGGAGAAGAAAAAGAGCTTTTCAGCCACATGGAATGATAGCTTAAGTGAAGAAGAGAAGTTGCCAACATTTATTTCATGGCATAAGAAGATTCTACAAATAAGGTAAGTACTTTTTCCCATTCTCATTCTGATTTTGAATTTGATGAGATAGATGAAGAGCTTTGTTGGACTAGGAGGGTCAATCCTAAGTCTAGAAACTCTTTTGATCTTGACAAAGTAGATTGATCATTATTAATGGTTTATTTAAGTATTATTTTGCAAAAATTAGTAGCATTTTCAAATGAAGTTGGATGGAACTCTTAAACTCCAAGTTGACTTCTAAATCATAACCACAATCTCATATTTGCGACCGCGATCCATATGAAGTCTTGCTAGAAATCAGATAGGCGAAATCACAAAGTCATTCTTAGCCTCGACTCGTCTAAAAGGAGTCCAAAAGTGACAGGCTGTTTCGCGGTCTGTTGCATCATGGTCACGATCATGAATTTCAAAGATCCTCAAGAGGGAATCAAGTCTATAACTAAAGCTTGACAAATGTCCCAGGTAACCTTTGAAAGACAAAAATCGCAAAGGCAACTTATGGGTAGCAACCACGAATCATGAAAAAGAAGATGATCATTTTGACAAAGGAATTCGTGTCCTAAGTCGCGGCTTGTACAAGAAAAATTATGATCACTGCTTTTGTGAGCAGGTGAAAGGCAATAGTTATATTTTCCTGGTGAACCAATGAGAATCTACCACATGAACTAGATGTTAGACACAAACGGGTTTTTCCATATGGAATTTGGATTTCACGACCGCTAACAAGTAGTAGCGACCACAAATTAAGACTGTCTAGCATTTAATGCAAAAATCTATCATTGAAGATTTTGTACTAGTTTTATTGCAACGTCTCTTTGGTGGGTAGAGGCTATAAATACCTCACCAAACAAATGTAAATGCAAGAGAATTGATAACTTTCCAATTTTGCTACTCTATCTTTTATATTCTTTTAAGTGATTATTTAGTGTAAGCATAAATACTAGTTGTAAAGGTTGTAGTGTGAGCCTACAAAAATACTAAAAGAGGTTGTTGTATGGGCCTTAAAAATACAAGTGTAAAAGAGATTGTTGCGTGAGCCTTAAAAACACAAGTGTAAAAGAGTTATTGTGTGAGCCTTAAAAACACAAGTGTAAAGATTGTTGCGTGAGCCTAGAAAATGCAATTGTAAAAGTTAGGAGTGAGCTTAGAAATACCATTTGAAGATATTAGAACACCTAATTGAAGAGAATTTGGGAGTGGACGTATGGTTGATTATACCAAACCACTATAATTCTTGTGTCTTACTTCTACTCATTTTCCTTCTTACTTTCTTGTTTTAATTTTTTATACACCAATTCAACCCCCCTTCTCTTTCTTGGTGCCTAGGGCCAACAAGTGGTATTAGAGCCTAAACACTCAAACAAACCTTTATTAGTGAGTAAAAGATCATGGCATAAGAGGGAATCCACTCACACTTTAAGCCACACTTTGATAGAATAGACTATAATCATTGGATGTATAAAATGGAAATCTACCTTGACATAGATGTGGTGGACCTTTTGGATGTGGTTGTCAAAGAATGGAAGCCACCCACTAAGGTAGTGGATGGAATTAAAGAACTTATCCCAAAGGAAGAATAGGTTGAAGCTCATAAGAGATTAAATTGAAAAAATAAGAGGGCAATGACTATTCTTCTAAGCTCTCTCTCTCTAGAGAAGAGATTGAAAGAGTGCAACATTATCAAACAACACATGCCATTTGGAAGACACTTGAGAATTACCATAAAGGCATAACTCTAATCAAATCAAACCGTTTGGAGATGTATGACACCGAATGAGAACCCTTCATGATGAAAGACAATGAGAGCATCACAAAAATGAAAAATTGTCTCTTGTCCATTATCACCAACATGAAGAAATTTGGAAGAGCTCTTACTATCTATGAGGTAAACACAAAAATCCTTAAAACTCTTCCTCTAGATAAATTTGGCGCTAGAGTTTACAGCATACAATAGTCTAATTCAGAGATTGGGAAGGTTCCAACTGACGTGTTGATAGGCAAACTCTTGACTCATGAGTTGGCCTTGCAAAAAGATGTGCAAATGAAGAAGCTAAGAGGCCAAGGAGATAAACTAGAAAAAAAGAGAAAAATCATAGCTCTTAAAGCTTTAACAAAAGAAAATGAGGTAGAAATCACCTCAAGTGATGAAGAAAGTGACAATGAAGAAAAGGAGCTAGCAATGCTCTCAAGGAGGACAAAGGAGTTGATTAAAAGAAGAAAGGAAAGAAAAGGCTTCAAGAAGACAACTCCTAGTCCAAGAGAGAAATCCAATGATGTCACTTGCTATGGATGTGACAAGCAAGACCACATTAAGTATGAGTATCCCAAATTAAAGAAGAAGAAGAAGAGATGGAACAAGGAGAAGAAGAATAGTTTTTCAGCCACTTGGGATGAAAGCTCAAGTGAAGAAGGGGAAGAAAGAGAGGTTGCCAACATTTGTTTCATGGCATAAGAAGATTTTACAAATAAGGTAAGTACTTCATCCTATTCTCATTCTGATTTTGAAATTGATGAGATAGATGAAGATATTCTAGAGGCTCTAACAATGAGATGTGACAAATACAAATCACAAGTAAAAACTTACAAGAAAATGTGTTCAAAATTAGAAGATGAGTACAAGACTCTTAATGATCTTGTAAATGAGTTGACGACTTTTAATGAAGAACTCAAAAAATTAGTAGAAAATATTTCCACATCATCTTCTTCAATGGCTTCATTAAGAAAGGAGAATGACACTCTTAAGGGAGAGGTCATTGAGCTTAGAAGCTTAATCTCTAAGTTCCATAAAAGAAAAGAAGCCTTGGACACATTGATTGTGCCATAAAGAACACCACTAATTAGACATGGTCTAGGCTTCAATAAAGCCTCCTTATCATCTCAAACTACCTTTGTTAGACCATCACAACCTCAAACATCAAGAATTCAGGAGATTGGGAAGAAAAGTGTTCCTAGCACAAAGCCTCATAAGCCTAAGGGCAAAGGAAAGGCTCCCCAAAGCTCAAGAGCTAAGACTCAAAGAGCTAGCCATGCCTACATTTACAACAAAAAGCATGGTCACTCTCATAACAAATTCTCTACTCCCACTCATCATACATGTACATGCATGCATTCACATGATCAAGGTATGAGAATGCCTCTTACTCATACTAAATATGTGCTTAGGAGAAAGACTCACAAGTCTAAGCTCCAATGCCATTATTGCATGAAATATGGGCCTATTAATATTCATTGTTTCATTAGGAAGGCTCACCTCAAATTAGAGGACCCTTCAATCTCTAACCCCCTAGGACCTAAGTATGCTTGGGTACTTAAGAAAAGGTAACTCACTTTTGTTGTATAGGTGAGTGTGGCAGCCACCAAATCAAGCAATTGACATGTGGATAGTGGATGTTCCAAGCATATGACTAGAAATAGAAAGCTATTCACGGAATTGAAAGAAAAAGAAGATGGAGATGTAACATTTGGTAATAATACCAAGAGTAAGGTAATTGGAATTGGAACCATTGGTTAGAATGGATGTTCTTTAATTGATAATGTTCTTTTAGTTAGTGGCTTACAACACAATTTGTTGAGTGTAAGTCAATTGTGTGACAAAGGTAATAAAGCCACCTTTGATCCTAGGAAATGTCGAGTCACCACTTTAGTAGATGATGAGGTTGTTTTCAAGGGTAAAAGGAAAGGCAATACCTACTCAATTGACTTAGACAAACCAATCTTTTAAGTGTCTTATGTCTTTGAGCAATGAAGCTTAGTTATGGCATAGAAGTCTTAGACATGCAAGCATGGATCTTCTTCAAAGCCTATCCAAAGGAAAGTTAGTGGAAGGACTTCCCAAGCTAAACTTCTCCAAAGACAAGACATGTGGTCCATGCCAAATGGGAAAGCAACACCATGCCTCTCACAAAGCCAAAAATGTTATAAGTTCATCTAGACCACTTCAACTTATTCATATGTACTTGATAGGACCCACTAGGAGTGCTAGCTTAGGTGGAAAGCATGATGCGCTAGTCCTTATAGATGACTACTCCAGGTTCACTTGGGTGTCTTTTCTAGCACATAAGAATGATCATTTGATGCTTTCAAAAGTTTTGCAAAAAGGGTTCAAAATGAAAAAGGTTACTTCATAACTTCTATTAAAAGTGACCATGAAAAGGAATTTCAAAATGAGTCATTTGAAAATTATTGTTTGGAGAATGAAGTTTTTCATAAATTTTCAACTCCTAGAACACCATAACAAAATGGTGTTGTAGAGAGGAAAAATAGAACATTGGTAAAAATGGCTAGAACAATGCTTAATGAGTATTCTTTACCAAATTACTTTTGGACCGAAGCCATTAATGCCTCATGTTATATTGCAAATAGAGTTTTCAAAAGATCTATTCTCAATAAAACTTCTTATGAGCTTTGGAATGGTAGAAAACCCAAGATTTCATACCTAATAGTATTTGGATGTAAGTGCTATATTTTGAACACCAAGGATAATCTTGAAAAATTTAATTCTAAAACCAACAAAGGTATCTTCTTAGGATATTCCACCTCTGGTAAAGCATATGGAGTCTTTAACAAAAGTTCAATAGTAGTTGAAAAATCTATGAATGTTATTTTTGATGAGTCTAGTAAACTTGATATTGGGAAAGACATTTTTGTTGATGATCTTGTAGGTGATCTTGAAAAGCTGGAATTAGAAGACACTACAAGAAGAGATGATAAAGACGAAGAAGAAGGTGAATCATCAAGAATAGATGAGGAACCATAACATCAATAAGAGGATGAGCCAAGACAAGATCTACCCAAAGATTGAAGATTCTGCAAGTATCACCCCAAGGACTTAATTATTGGTGATATTTCTAAGGATGTAAGTACTAGATCTCAACTTAATCCTGTAGATAATAATCTTGCATTTGTTTCTCAACTTGAGCCAAAATCAATTAATGAGGCTCTTGATGATGAAAGTTGGGTGACTACTATACAAGAAGAACTCAACCAATTTGAGAGAAACAAGGTATGGGAACTTGTCACAAGGCCTAAAGAACACCCAATTATGGGTTGTAAATGGGTGTTTAGGAACAAGTTAGATGAGCAAGGTTTCATTACTAGAAACAAAGGTAGATTGGTTGCTAAGGGATATAACCAAGAGGAAGACATAAATTACGATGAAACCTTTGCCCCCATTACAAGATTAGAGGCCATTTGGATTCTTTTAGCATTTGCATGTCACATGAATTTTAAACTTTTTCAAATGGATGTGAAAAGTGCATTTTTAAATGGCATTATTGAGGAGGAAGTTTTTGTTGAATAGCCTCTTAGTTTTGAGTCACATTATTTTCCAAACCATGTTTTTAAATTGAACAAAGCCTTATATGATTTGAAA
>CATIWR010094751.1:0-10760 GCA_949677035.1 Omphalea diandra | reverse complement strand
CTATAAAACACTTTGTTGTAAGGTTGTGTGTTAGCCATTAAAACACAAGTTGTAATAAGTTGGGTGTGAGCTTGAAAACACCATTGATTTAGTGAAATACCCAATTGAGTGATTGGGGAGTGGACGTAGGGTTAGTTTTGCCCGAACTACTATAAAATCTTTGTGTCTTCATTGTTCTTTCTTCTTCTCTTTATCTCTGTTTTAAAAGTTTTATTCACCAATTCAACCCCCATTCTTAGTGCCTAGGGACAACAATTTTCTTTTCACAATTTTTTTTCTTTTCTCCCCTTTTGGCTTTTACAACCTCTTTTTCCAATCACAAAAAATTTTTGCAACTTCTTTTCAAGTGCACAACCTATTTTTTTACCTTGAAAATACTCATCTTTCACTTTCACTAAAACTTTAAATACTTTATATTAAAACAAACCATTAATTCTAGACAAATACTTGTATTTTGTAAAAGCATTTAATCACTATTAATTAAATATCACTTGTCATCTAAATTGATTATTTATTACATGACAATATTTATATCATTAAGACAGTGATTAAAATACTTTAATACAATCAATATATGAAACTTCTCATTATTGAACACAATTATATTGATATTTGTGCAAAATATACGCAATAAAAAAGTATTAGTGCAATTGGATCCATTAATACTTAAAATAAAAATATTTTCTTTAGTCAATTTATAGAACATGATAAATTTCGATAAGCAAAATTTATAGAGTGTGATAAGTTTTAATAATATAAAGGGTTGTATATAAGTTTTAGTTTATTTATTGAGCATAATAAGCTTTAATAAAATAAAAAATATTGTGAAAAAAGTAATTTAATTAGAGTATATAAATAACATAATTTATTAAATTTTATGGAAAGTGTAAAAAAAAAAAAAAAGGAGGTTACAAATAGAATTTTTTTTTTCCAAAGTATTCTAGACTCTTATAGCTCGTTTGAGCCATGATTCACTATTTTTAGAATTAGTTGTAATATTCAGTTCAATTAAAGTCATAAACTTATTTATATTAAAATTTGTTCAATATAAATATTTTAATTCATAGTATTAATTAATCATATTTCCATATTAATTAATTGTATTTCCATAATCTTATATTTAGTAAGATAGTTTAATTAATGAGATAAATTATTGAAATCATTAAATTAGATAAATTATTGAAATCATTAAATTACTTAAATACCATTTACTTTATATATCAAAATTGTATTTCATAATTTATTCTTTTTTCATTTTTTCAAAAAAATTTCTCTTTTTTCATCTAGCTTATATTAATTTTTGACTTGAATCTCTATTTTTTCTTTTAAGTATTAATTGATTTTTATAATATAATCTTTTTATATAAATTATTATCACATGATTTATTTTAAAACCCAAGTAAAAAATTCTTAAGAAAATTAAATTAAGTAAAATAATAACAAAATTATCTCATGAGTTAGTTAAGCCTTTAGGATTATTAAATCCAAATTATATCATAAATATTAAATGCAGTATTATTTATTAATACTATGGCTTAGTTAAGCAGTTTCATGAATCAATGTGTTATTCGTGGTATTGAAAATAGAATTTTATATGAACTATGTTGTCTTATTTTGATTGGTTCTTAGGAAGTTTTTGGAGATTAAGTTTTTCATTTTAAAATTGAATAACTAAAACCCTTCAATTTTATGGATTTGTGTTATGGAGCTCTTGTTTAACAAAATCGTTAATGATGATAATAAAAGTTCGTATTAAATAAAGTCTCTATATTATTTTAATTTGTCTAACTAAATATAAAATCAAGTTTTAGCATCAATCAACAATGAATTTTTTATTTTTAATCTATTTTAAATAAGAATGAACAATAATTTCATTTTTTTAAAAGAGAATGCAAACTTTTTTCCATGTCTCAATACCATATGTTTTTTTTTTTTGGAATGCCTCATCCTTCATAATAAGCATTATTATTTTTCTTATATCTCAACTCTCAAGGAGCATTGATTAAACATAGTAACCCAATACAAACTCATCATAATGCACATATTGTACAACAAAGATACGAAAAGAATTGGCCTAGAACATCTATCAAAGAATAATATACCAAATGGACAAGATTATTCTAATAATACATATTTAACTAAACCCATTTCCAAATTCAAATAGCATATGTTACAAAATTATCAAGGAAATACCTTTCACCAAACTCATAATCTTAGGTTTGTCAACGAGCCAGGTGATAATAAAGATGGTTTCAAAAAGAATAGAAGAGGTGTCAATGCCATTGACATTGACATTGAAGAAAAGGTTGAGATAAGGCATCCCTAACAATCAACCAAATACAATTCACTATCAAGGCACTAATTTTGCTTTTTCTCTTCCACTTTTTCTCTCTTTAAGATCTCTAATGGCCATTAAAAGAAAAGATAAAAGAGATCAAAAGTTAGATTAACAAATCCAAGAAACCAATGTCGAGCAAGCAAGAAAAAAAGGTAAAGAAAAAATAAAAAATGAAAAAAAAAATCAATGTTATGAAAGAAAAACCAACTCAACAACACTTATGTTGCTATGTTCATAAACGAAATAGGATCTAAACCTAAAGATATATATTTTAGTTTAATTAGTGAGCATTTGACTCTATTAAGTCTACTTCTTTAAGTAAAATGGTAAATTGTGTTTGAGTTTTCTTTGCGAGTTAAGATGGTCTATTATTAGTGTGTTAAAGAAGGAGAAATTTAGGGTTATAATTTGTTTTTAGTCGATTTTTTATTATATGGTGGGCAGTTGCGGTGGTAATGATTTAAGTCATATTGAAGATTATAATAAACTAAAAATACAAATATATTAAAAAAATAAAACAAAATAAAATTAAAAATTAAACTTAGAAATAAACATATATCAAAATTCAGAAGGGTTAAGTTAACAAGAGTTTTGATTTTTCACAAGTGAGAAATGAAATATATATAATTCTAAAATGACTATTCATTCTTATTTAAATGGATTTAAAATAAGATTTTTGCGTTAATTAGGACTAAAAATTCATCTTATATCTTTTTAAATTATTCAAAATAATTGAGGAACTCAATTTTATATATTTATCTAGACTTGTATTTGTTAGGTTCTATAGAACGTGCATAGTGAAAAAACAAAAATTTTCTATATGAGAAATTCACCAAGAATTCATGCGATTTGATCAAATCGAAAAGAATGACACAAAAACCTTACCAATTCAGATAATGAATGCAAGATCGTTGAAAGGTAGATGAGGGGTTTACATCGATAACACCTAACCTCGAGCTTGGAGTCAAATATCGACATTACCAAAGGATGATTGCCCTTTGCAGGTATCCATATGAATAAGCTACCTCCAAAACATATAGTGTGCTAGCATTAAGGTTTATGTGACTTTCTTTTTAATGTTTTCTGAAGAAAACATGAATGTTCTCACTCTCTATATGGAAAACCCTAAATGTGCACATATATTTTAACAGTTAAGATATTTATGCCAACTTTATATCTTAAAAGATATAGATAAGATAATATCCTATTTTGTTTCAACCTTTAAAACAAAATAAATATCTAAATAATTAAGATCATATATCTAATTATCTTAATTATAATATAAAGAGTAACACAACCCTATTTCACTTTAGGTCTATTCTATATATGTAAACTTGTAGGTTCACATAATGTTAGTAGTGACCCAAAACTTATTTTGGCTCACAAGTCATAAGTGGCCTCTAGCAAGACATTATGACTATCCAAATTATGTGAAGGTCAATGATTCGACCTAACATATTTTACAAAGTATTATAATCCTTTTGTTGCATTATATCTCTATTAAATATAAGACATGGATCATATCATCCTTATATAGTTCAATTATTTTTCGATCTTTAAGTAGATTGATATAAAATGATATTAATAACATTTATCAATTCATTTTCACATGGACATGCAATCTCTTCACTCTAACTTACTGATTGGCCCAAAAATATATTTCTCATAAATATATGAGGGGCAAATTCCTTCTCAATCACTCATATCCCTCTATATGATTCACTTTATTTCCAATATCATTATGTATAATCATCCTGTTATAGATAATATTAGATTGTATCAAAACATAAAGTTCATCATATTAGAATCTATGGTGATTCATGTCAAAGGATTAAGTTAACACTATTGCATGAGAATCACTTATGACTATTTATCTATGTAGTGTTCTCATAGTGGGTCGATCTAATACAATATTTCTTAAATATGTATCTATGTGTTTGACTTAATATCAAGTATTTATTACTTGTAAAACATTGTCATCAATCAAAACACATACTAGTCTTCATTCAATATTATTCCAATAAAAATGATTGATTAGGGAAATTTAGACTAGAATTCCTTACACCTAAATGGAATTTATCATTTAGCAGTAAATAAAATATAAAAGAAATATTTAATTAAAAAAGCAACCATGACATTATTAAGAAAATATCGATGGCAAGAATTGGTCTGGGGCACATAACTAATGGTATTACCATTATTTTATGGTTCTATTAAAGAAAGGTTCTATGGTGGAAAATTAAGAATTTGATGGATTTAATGTTCAATTTTAAGAAACTTAATCTCTGAAATAGATAAGGTTTAAAGGGACCGAAAATGCATTATTATTGGTTTTTATTATAGAATGAGTTTCTCTAAAAATAAGAAATTATCAAGTAAACACAATAACTACTTACTTATCAATATGATAACAAATACATACTTATCAATCTCAAAATTAGAATTAATAAATAAAAAGTACTTGTTTACCATTCTTTAAATTGAAATTCAAAAGTAAAGGAAAAAAAATTATAAGATGTACTTGTCACATATTATAAGAGAAATTAGCAAAATTGATTCTCAGATCTCTATACTTTTTTATGTTTATATTATCAAACTTTTCTATTAAAAATTTCATATATTAATATTGGTTTTTGGTAATGATGACAATCTAAAAGGGAGGGGTGAATTGGGTGCTAGTTAAAACCTTAAAAACTTTTTTTTGAAGTTTCTTGAATTTTTTTTATAGCAGATTGATGCGCGCAAGTTCACTTTTGTTCTCAAGAAGAAGATGAAGTGAAAGGAATAAGAATGAACATAAGAGATTTATAGTAATTTGACTAACAATACTTATATCCACTCCTTAATTTACCATTTAGGCTTTTCACTTCTTTATAAGCTTAGAGATAACCTATCAACTCCTATTTTACAAGGCTTAAAATAGCAAAACCCCACCAATGATTTCCTAGGCTAGTCACTAACCTAAGTGTTCTTATTAGTTAAGTACTAAACTTACAACCTTTACAAGGAGTTACCCAAAAAGGTATCTAATCCTCTCAACTAGGCAAATATATATGTAATGTTAAAAAAATCCTAGCGCTCAAAATACAAAAGCAACACTAAAAAGTGATTTGCATACATAAAGAATAAAAATTATAAAAACTCTTCTGAAAATATTCTATACCTTTTTTAAATGAAGGTCTTTATATACAAGAACCTAAAAAACTACCTAGTAAAAGAAATTAAAGATGGTTGGTAGCTTTTTTTTTTAAAAAAAAATAGCCATTAAAGTTATCAATGGTCATTGAATATGCTCCATAGTCATTGGCTTTGCAACAACTATAACTGATGCCCTATTGATCATTACCTATAATCGTTGAGCTATTAACGACTATTTTTAATGGACCATTAGTCTTATCCCATGATTATTCAGATCTTAATAGCTCTTTCCAACATCTGTTAGTATTTCATAATGCTAGCTGAGATCATCAACATATGTCCCATTTGGCCTTCTCCACGATTGTTGAATGTTCTTAATGATTATTAATATTTTAAGTGCATCCTAAAGGTTCTTTCAACTTTCATTGAATTCTTTAATGCCCATTATGGTTTTGTCCATAATCATTAGAAACTCTTTCATTAGTGATAGAGGGACATAAGGAAGACTTCATCTATGCTTATTATCTACCTTTAATGCTAGTTGATTTGCCTTCATGCCTGTTGAATTTCCACCATAGTCATTAAGCATCTTGTCTTTCTTTTCTCATTTCTATCCTTGCACTAAATGCCTGCAACATTTCCAAGTCTTGCCTTCTTGAGATACTTTGCCTCCATCTTTAAAAACATATCAAGGGATCAAACAAATGTCTCAATGCTTAGGTAGGCAATTCTTCAATCATCTTTCCTTTAATGTTGTAGCATGACTTCTAAAGCATTATTGCTTAAGGTGTGTCTTTATCTTTTCCTTTGGTTGTTAGCCCTTCAATAAAAGCTATAAGCACAAACACTCAAACATAATATTAGAACTTCTCTTAGTCTTGGGATTATTTAAAATAATCTATATAAAGGACTAACATTGAGGTTAATAATATCCCCCAAGAATCTCTCTTTTTTGAATGATGATAAAACTAAGATGCTTGACAAAATAAAAAAAAATATTTTATCAATATCTAAAAAATTGTCTCCCTTATCATCATGACAAAATGTAAGTGGAAGAATAAAAGATATGTTACCAACTGTTGAAAAAAAATCAAAACTACAAGTGTCAAATGATATCAATTATTGATAAAAAAAAAAAATCCTAAACTACAAGACACATGATAGCAATTTGTTGAATTAATTGAAAAAATATTAACATAAAATTTGACCCTTAACCTTCAAAATTTCAAAAAAAAAAAAAAGTACAACTTCAAATTATAAACTATTTTCAAAACTACAAGTACCAAATATTACCAATTATTAAGGAACATATTTTCAAAAGTACAATCCAAAACTACAAATAAAAATCTCCCCCTTTCCCATTTCACTCTAATAAAGGTTCAAAAATTATTCTACCTTTGATTAAATCTCCACTAATTTTGGGGTCATTGATAGTATACTTTAATAAAAATAGAAAATAAACTAAAATAAATTAAAAAATACAAAATTCTAATAGGAAAAAGAGTTAAAATCAAATATTACATATACTTAGGTTATTCAAATATTCATAGCAACTTCCCCTGAAATTATTCAAAGTTGAGCATAAAGGGGGCTAGGGATACATTATTTTTTTAGTTATGGTTTGATGCCAATTTATCACTTAAAGCTCGTATCCCTTCTTTAAAGTGATTTCCTTCATAAGGAGTCTTGACCATCAAATCAAACTTTCTTTGGAACCCATTTTCTTTTAGGTCTATGGGGTTAGGAATAATGATATTTTCTTAATTCAGCTTAGCATAACAAAAGTATATCTTATGGTAAGTTTTAATAATAAAAGCATTACCATATGAATGTTCTTCCAAGTCCATTAATGGAGGGGTTATGAATTGATTTTCTAGCATATTTGGACTTACAAATATAAGGAATATGTGCATTCCTAATAAGCCTTTATTTTAAAGACTTGTACATTAAGGCATGTGTGAGTACTAAATTTTAGATTGTTCGGATACAAGCTAATAATGAGAATTTTATTAAATGGATTCCCAAAAAGATGAAGGAAATAATGCCCAAGAAGGGGGAAAAAGTTTAGACAAACCACACCACAAATTAAACCTACCCCGTGAACACCCAAACTAAGAAAGCTAGTTGTAAGAGTGGAAAAATGGTCTGTATAGCCAACTTAATTGGCTATACAATCAATTTGAAAGGTCTATACAGATAACTTATGATTTATACATACAACCTCTAATATAAAAAATAGCAAGAAGCTTCTAGAATAATAACCAACAAAGCCAAATGTTATACAGATAAAAAATGGTTCACACATATAACCTCTAAACCAACAAAACTCTAGAATATCTATTGATTTTATCCCAATAGAGAGAGAAGAAGTAAGAGGAGATAGGTGTAATCTATGCCACTATGTATAGATGCACATGTTTCCCTCTATAAATACCCCTCCATTCGGAGGGTTGGTAGACATTAGAAAAAACCTTAAGGAAATGTTATCAAATTGAAGAGAGCTTTCACATATAGAAACCAAAGAACCCATACTCTATTCTAGGAGATTCAAGATAAAAGAAAACCAAGCTTTTCCCCTTTTTTAATTGTGAAACCTTTGTATTTGAGTAAAGATTCCATCATTTTTAGTGCTATGAGGACCAGTAGCTAATCTCTAAGCAATATTAGTTCATTCCCACTTCCCCTCCCCCTTCTGCTTCTTTGTTTCTTCTCCCTCTTTTCATATTTTGCATGGAATAATCCCCTCTTCTTCTTCTTTCTTTCTTCTCCCTGTTTTCATATTCTGCCTGGAATAGGCCCAATGGTCTGTGCAGACCATAAGTTCGTCTGTATATAACACATGCATTATTCATATATATATTATTCGTAAAATGCATTTTCTTATTTTCTTTATATTTTTACCCTTTTTTTTTTTAATTTCTTGAGCCTAAGAACGGATGGCATAAGATGGGTTGAAGTAACCAAAGTCCTCCATCCATCATGTTTTGGTCATATTTCATTAACAAATAAGGTTTAATAGGTGATTAACATAGTTTGTGTTATGTTTATTTTACTTTCTTACCACTTTAAGTATGAGTTTGGAGGAAGGTAATGGGAAAAGGCTACAAAGCAATTGAACCCCTAATTCTATTTAGTTTTATGGTTGATTGTTGTGTTTTGTTTGATTCATTTATTATTATTTTCCTTATAATCTTGGAAGGGACTCGTTTAGCCTTTCACATGGCCAAGTTGGTCCTCTTACCACCCTTATGGCATGGATTATAAAAGCACCCCATTTAAGAGAGGTTTTAAACACCAATAACCCCAATTTATGACTCTTAATATTCTATCCATTTAGGTTTCATTATTACCTTTGACATATTTATCTTTTTCTTATCCTATCATGCATCTTATCCCTTTTTATGGCTAGGATTACTCCTTACTTTGCTCATGGCATATTAACTATAGTTAGGGTAGTTTGAAAGAGGCTTTTAAGACACCTATGATCATTTAACTCAACCCCACATTTTGCCAAATAGGGGTTTAAGTCTCCACCTTTATATGTTCATTCCATATATCCTTTATGATGCATTGCATGACACCCATGCATCATATAACTTCTTATTGAGCATTTGAGCATATGGGATGAATAGGGCAATAGGTTGAGCTATGATAGATTCATTTTATGTAAGGTTTAAAATCTAGTTTTAAAAAATTTTGATAACTGAAGTTATTTTAAATATATTATCCCCTAATTTTATGTATATAATTATTAATTTTATAATTTAATAATGATTTTCTATATTTTAATATGTCTAAGGAGATTATTTAATGTATATATTAGTATTTTAAGGAGAATATTATTTTATTTAAGATTATATTATTTTGTTAAGAATTATGTTCAATGAGTATGTTTAATGAATATTATATATTTAAGAATTTAAATTTAAATGGTTATATGATGATATTTAATATTTTAAGATGAATTTTATGTAAAGAAAATATATTTAATGATTTAAGAAATTAAATATATGAAATTAATTATTTAAATATAAATTTAATTGAGTCTCAAGAAATTTATAGAAAGTAAACGTTAATTATATTATATGAGTTTATTTTGTTAATGTTTAACAAATTTAATTTAATAATGTTAAGGATATTGATTTTTTTTAAAGTATTATGTAAATGTTAAGGCACTATAATTGTTGCTCGTAGTTGCCTAAGTTATTTATGTATTATTGTTATTAAGGATTACTTATAAGATTAAGAAATATAATTATTATGTATTTTATATTCTTAGTTATCTCTATGATGTCTTTAAGTATATCATGAAATATCTAGAATGAGTTTATATATGTGAGAGTTAAATGTTAATGATTAAGATATATGATTTTAAAAATATTATATGTGAAATGATTATATGTTAATAATCATGATGTGCAATGAGATTAGAATGATGTGAGTTAAGAACAAATACCTTAATTCTAAAGATAGTTTTGTGGGAGGTATTTTATGTATGATTTATAACATGGAAGAAAAGAAAAAGAAAAGAGAAAGAAAAGAAATGCCATGTCTTAAGAAATGTATAATATGATCTCCCATTAGTTTGTTCCTTAGAATTCATGGTGGTGTTAATGTAAGTTTAAAATTTTTAACATTAGAGTATAGCAACGAAAACCGTGATGGGCCTTCCCATAAGTTAAATTAACTTGCTACGGGTTCTAGAGACTTTAAGCCTTTATGTTTCTAGCGCAGACACAATTTAAAATTTGGGCCATGATAGAGTGGTATCAAAGCAAAGGTTTATATGATGTGACCTTTGAGTTTAGAAAAAGATAAATAGAGATAAGAGACAATAGAAATGAAAAGAAATATATAAGGATATTTAGCTATGACTTACAGAGAGACAAGATTTTTTCTCATCTTATCTATTTTTTTTGAGTTAGAATTCTACATTTAGCATTGATATGTTATGTTTATTAATGATGTGGAGTTTGACGTACTAAGTATGTAGAGCTAATGAGCATGATTAAACTTGAATTCACGAAATTCAGGTATATTTTGTGTTTTAGTGTACCTTAACACTAAAACATTGTTATGATATGTTTATTTATATGATATGTATGTTTAGCCTTATGATAAAGATATTGGAGTTCACATGAATTGATTAATGATTATTCAATGATGTTACGAAGTATGAAGGAAAAATATGTTGATATGATTGATGTAGTTGATATATAGGGCCCAAATGGACGATTGATTATTTATATTGAGGATTGATACCCTGAAGGCTATATATATATAT
>CATIWR010094742.1:0-11588 GCA_949677035.1 Omphalea diandra | reverse complement strand
AAAAAAAAAAGTAGGAAGCCTTATTATTGGTTGTAACTATTTATCTCTCTCTCTATATATAAAGTGTTGGTTGTAGATCACGGGTCGGTTCAGTTTGGTTATTCGGACAGGATAAAAATTAATCACTAGTACGTCCTGAATTGTTATTACAGCTTGGATCAATTTGATTATTTTTTAATTATTTTTGATTTTTTTATTTTTAGATATTTTTTATATAATTAATTGACTCAATTTGATACATCCAAAATTCATGCTCACCCATAGGTAGCAGTGCAGATTCAAGAACAAAATGTAAAGAGAAAGGAATTAGGTGAAGATGTGGAATTAAATAAAAAATCAGGTTGTTATCATTATTGTCAAGAGATGCAAATAGGTTGTTATTGTTATTGTGGTATTGGCAGTTCTTAGGTTGTTTTTGGTACCAGCGTTGGTTATGGCGATGACTATCGTGGTGGCATTTTTCTTGAGCCATTTGAAAGCTTTCTTGTATACACCTTCTCTCCGAATACCTTGGCTTCTCTGTTGCATCTCCATTAGTGCATCTCCATTATTAACATCTCCCTCTCCAACTATTATCCTTGAAGCTATAATACTTTTTTAAACCATATAATTCATCTACATCACATTGAGATTTTTAACCTAAAAAATATTAGGCACTTAGAAATTTTGCGTAGAAAAAATAGCATAAAAAACTAAAAACTAGCGATAATATTATTTCATTGCTAGTTTTTGTCACTCTATATTTTGTATAACCTTCAAAATATATGAATAACAAATTCATTTTAATGTGTAATTTATTTATTAATAACAAATTCATTTTAATGTGTAATTTATTTATTACTTTGGGTAATTTTTATCTTAAAAAATCAAGTAAAATACATAACATTTATCACAAGATAATTAATAAATTATACAAAAAGTTCAAAATTTACATAAAAAATTTGTCTATAACATGTTTAAATTATTGGAATAATAGTGTCATTCAAGTGAATAATTTATCGACCATCTTAAATAATTTTAATTCATAAAAACTTATCAAAGATGATACAAATTAGACAAAAAAAAATCTTGTTTTTTAATAAAATATATTTTTTTATCACATTACTTTTTCCTTAATCCATTATTAAAACCAATTTCATATAACTGTTAATCACGTTAATTAGTATGAAATTTATCATTGATTTTATTAACACAGAGAGACATCATTAGAGTACACAAAACGAACTAGAGAAGTAGCAAAAGAGCTGCTAAAAGGAATATCAGAGAGCTTGGGATTGGAAGCCAACTACATAGACAAGGCAATGAACATGGATCAAAGTCTACAAGTTATTGCAGCAAATTTCTATCCACCTTGTCCACAGCCAGAACTTGCAATGGGCATGCCTCCTCATTCAGATCATGGCCTCTTAACCTTTCTAATACATAATGGAATTAGGGGCCTTCAAGTGCTGCACAAAGGGAAGTGGGTGAGCATAAATGACACCCCAAACTCCATTTTAGTCAACATTGGAGATCATCTTGAGGTACATTTTCATTTTTTTTTAATCCCTTTTGGTAATGAAAATATTTTAAAAGATTAGAAATGACAATATTTTAAATCTCTAATAGACTCTCAACTATTAGTTTAGTAATCAGTAAATTTATGAATTGAATTAATGATCAATTTGTTTAAGTTTTTATAAATAATTTTTTATTTTCATTATTATATTTTTTTTTACTTTTTACTATTTTTTTAAAATATATTTTATTTTAAAATATTTGATATGAACCAATTGAATTAATCAAATCAGCTGAACTAGAAATCAGCCAATGACTAATTTAATGTTCAGTCTAGTCATAGAAGCACCGGTTGCATTATGACACCCTTTTTGTTCTTCTATATTGGAATGCAAAAATGGAAATGTTGAAATATTAAAATATGTTTTTCTTTCAATTTTACTGTTATTCCAACAATTTTCTTTTTCTTGCTAGATTCTGAGTAATGGGAAGTACAAGAGTGTTCTACATAGAGCAGTAGTAAACAACAAAGCTACAAGAATATCAATAGCCACAGTACAAGGACCATCACCGGATTCAGTTGTTAGCCCAGCACCAGAGTTATTAGACAATGGAAGGAAGGCACCAGCATATATTGGCATGAAGTATATGGATTATCGGGCACTTCACCAGAGCAGCAAGCTTGATGGGAAATGCACATTGGAACGAGTCCGTATTTAAGCAGTTCAATTACTGTTATATAATTTATATAACAAATTAATGGCAGTTATCTTAATCGGAGGTTCCAACTTTGATGAATAAAATTATCTTTCAAGATACATGTGCTGCGACACGAACTCCCCATGTAATTTAGCAAAATATGGGTTGGTCCATCCATTCGAAAAGGTTGTGGATGCCATCTTCTTCTTAGGGAAGAATTCAACATTAGGCAGAGTGGCATCAGCGGTTGTGGAGTGAAAGTTGCAGCGATGAAGTTAGGGTAGTACTTTTTAATTACATGGATGGGTATTTTAGGTATGTAAAATGTTTTAGTAAATCCATACTAGCAAAATTTAAATAATTAGAATCCTATAATATCAAGATATCAGATTCGTATTCCTAAATATTTGATCTAAAATAAGTTACCAAACTTAAAAATAGAATAAAGAGTCCTAATCCCATTCCAATCTAACGCCAACCAAACATGTCCCAAGATAATTGAGAAACTGCAAGTGAGAGCGATGACAAATAAATTTACCCAACAAATAACTCTTATGAAATCCTTTTGAAATCTTAATAATGTTTGGATATAATAATTAGAAGTGGCAAATGGGTCAGATTTTCCAATGAAAATAATCTTGCTCTAATGTTTAGGTCAAACCATTACACTTCACGACTAGTACTAAAAGTGGCATTAATGGTGTTACAATTTCATGAAATTTATGGCTTGAGAGATTTTTTTTTCCTCCTTCCCTTTCAATAACCTTTCCTTACTTTAGGTTTTCCTAAACTAATTTTTAGGTGTTATTTGAATATCATGTGCATGAAACCATAGCTCACTTTAAGAGTCGACGATGGCTTATTCTTTCGGCAGATGTTCTTTTGCTACTTGTTAATTAGAGCTAGGATTTTATATATTTGACTCAATTATTTGTGGTTCAAGTTGTTTGGACTAGCCTATTTTTGGATAGTGGCATTCATTCCTATTTTCTACATTTATGTTTATAAATGTCATGACATTGCAATCTTATCATATTTGTTTTTGAAGAAAATAGATTTTATATTGATAAACTTTTTGTTTTGGTGCATTTTACTTTTGTTAGGCCGAGTAAGAATGGTGACTCTAAAGAGGAAGTGAATTGAATTTTTAAAAAACTTAAATTTCTCTTAGAGTTTTTACTTCAAATTGTAACAGAATATTTGCAAACCCAAATTCACTCACAATAAATGAAGTGTGTAGAAAAAGATAAAAGATACATAAATGTTACAGACGTTTGACAAATAATTGTCATTTACTTTTCTCCCCAAGGTAACTCTTTGGAGTTTCATTAACTTTACTCTTTTATAGCTCAAGGTAAATTTTTTATGTTCTCCTTTTAACAAGGCTTAAGAAAATAAAATCTCCTTGCTTTTCTGGGCTTAGCAAATCTAAAACTCTTGTAAGTAATTATCCAAGCAAGTTTTCAAACCTCTTAATAGGTTTAGCAAATTATAATTAGTAAATAAAGAAAAGCTAATACTCATAATTACAAAGATTTCTCTTTAAACTTACTTTGCTTAAAGTAAAGTTGAACACATGAAAGCCCTTCAGACTTCATTCTTACAAATTCATAAGATTAGGTAACCTTTAAAAGTGCTAAATAAAGTCCTTATATAAGTTTTAAAAAATTAGCTATTAGAATCCAATCTTACTCTTCAAAAAAGGCTAAAAACTAGCTATTATGCAAAACCATAAGTGAGGTACTTTCACCATGAAGGTGGTTTTGGCTCTAAAATAAGTAGAATTAGCAATCTTATCCAAAGAATTTTTTGTTACGGTCATGATTTATATATATTCGGCATGGCTTGCTACATAGTCATGGTTGCTGATTATTCAGGAGCAACTCTCATTCAAATAATCATAACTTTCTTTATATAACTCCAAATTGCAGTCTATTTATTTTTCCAGAAACTAGATTCAATAAGCTTTTCTTTTCTTTTTTTTTTTTTTTTTTAATGTATGGAATACCTTGAGATGATTCATAAATCATTTTAGATGGCATTTCAAACTGGACCTATTTGGTTGATTGCTTTAAATTCAACATAACCACATTCCATTAAAATATCTATAACTTCCTATATGCATTTTAAATTTTGTACATTTGATTCTATGAATACTAGACTTTTGAGTCTTTTCAACCATATATTGTAGGTTTTTTAGGTCTTCAAAATTACTCTTCACATTTGTTCGAATTTGACTTTAAAGTGTCTCCTTCTACAAGTATGGTCAATTTAACCATTTCTCTAACTCTCAATACTCTTTTTTCTCTAACTTGGACTTCATAAATGCTTCAAATTCTCACAAAAACAAATTCTAACAAACACAAAAGTATCTAAATAATAGTTAGAATTTCTCAAAATTTTGTTATTATTCAAAATAAGGATCAAGGCATTATCGTATCAACCTTGGGATCAACAACTTTAATAATTTATTGTAATGGACTTGATGATGAAACCTGATCAATTACTTTTCAATTTTACTTATATAACATAACAACAATTACAACAGGTATAATAATTAGTGATGGAATTGAGAAGAATCATAAAGTTTTTTTATTAAATGTATGAGAATAGATAAATTCAAAACCTAATACAATCCTCTCTCAACTCTTTCTTTCTCTCTAAAAAGTTTTTTCTTACAAACACTTATGTCTACTACAATGTGTTACATATCGAGGATGACATTCTTTTACTCTTATTTACTTTAGTATTTTTGCTATTTAGCTACTTTTTTTTTTAATTCCTCCCCATAGATTTTGAGCTAGACTTATGGTTTTATCACCGTGTAAGCATTCTATGAGCATATTCGACGCATCAAGAAATGAAAATAGAATAGAATTTTATTTTTATTTTTATATTTGATACTTTAATTTAATTTTAAAAATTTAAGAATAAGATTTCAAAAATTTAAACTATCTCACTATTCGTACTAAATAAAAATATTGAAATCCTAAAATATCTGTCTTAGGATTCCATTTTCCATTTTTTTTATATAACCAAACATATCATAAATGAATTGTTTTTTAAAATCAATTTGAAACTTGATTTCTTATCATTTTTTGGCTGTTAGAAGATTTAGCTTTTGGTGAACTTTCTATTTTACAAATTTTTAAACGATGTTGATAAGTTTGGTCATTAAATTTTACTGTCTCAAAGCATGTTAGTCATTTGTCAGTTCTCAACAAACGTCACGTAATCACAAGATTATAATAAGATATGTCCAAATAAATTTCAGTAATTTCACTTGAGCTTACAATTTTTTTTCAAACAAGAACAATGACTTTTATAAATTAATAAAATAGTACAATATTAAAATATTGAACTTTATATCATTATTATTGTAAAAAATAAAGTCAAGATAATTCATAAATGTCAATAATAACTTAAAGGATTCGTTCGTACTTGAAGCAAATGTTAGTCATTATTCAACTATTTTTATTTTTTTTAGACTAATTTAAACACTAGTAAAAATAAATTCATTGTCCAAGATAAAATTTATATATCATAATCAACTCAAAATCAAGCCACCAAACAATGGACACAAACGAATTCATCTAAAAGATAGAAAACAACAATAAAATATAAAACATCCATCAAAATGAGGATACACAAAATACCAAGTTCATCCAATAAATAGAGATATAAAAAGAAAAGAAGTATCTACTCAAAAAAAGAATAAATCTATGTTTTATTGGATTATCAACTTTGAGAGATGGCTCATTCTCCAAAAAAAAAAAAAAAAAAAGATGACTGAAGAGAATCCTTAAAAAAAATTAAAAAAGAATTTCTCTCTAAAAAACTCAAGTTCCGTTTGAATTGAGGTTTTTAAATTCATGGATTCTATCAAAATTCAAGGATTTAAAAATCATAGATTCTATAAAAGTTTTAAAATCTCTGTGTTGGTATAATTTCATTTATTTGATATGTAGGAAAAATCTATGAATTTAAAGAGTATTTTCATAATAAAAAAAATACAATTGTGAAATCTATTATTCATTAAAATCATAAATTTCGTAAAATATCACCTCGTACAAGATATTTTAGAATCTTTCATTTTGAATGCTTATGCCAAAATGGTGGGTTTTAAATAATTATGAATTTTAACTAACTTTTTCTAAACCAAATGATGAATTTTAAATAAATCCATAGATTCTACAAAATCCCGTCAATTAAATGATACCTTAAGAGGTTCATAAGAAAACAGAGAAATCTACAAATATAAATGAAATACACAATGCCTCGACAAATTTTGTATTTATGCAACTGCCAAAATAAGAAAAAAGAGAGGGAAAAAAAAAAAAAAAAGGCTAACACTCAATACTCTTTTTTTTTTGTCAGAAATAAAACTTTCATTAGCAAAACACAAGGAAACTGTGCAGAAAATGTACAAGTTCGGGAGGAGGATTAGATACCCATGCAAAACCTAGACTTCTCCTAGACAGATATTTTGCTAGACATACAACAGATATATCAACAAAAGTAGAAAGTCTGACTTTTGCTTGGGCAATAGTACCAACAAAATCCCAAGGAATCTCCTCCCAATTTGACATAAAACTATTTACAACCATTCTATTACTGGACATCAATACAAAATTTAATAGATTAATATGTGAGGCAATGGAGAAAGCCATCAAAATTGCCAAAGCATGAGCATGATTCCTAGAATACGCTGCCTTAAAGCAAGTCAAACCATCTACAATCGTTCTGGATTTGTCTACGACGAGAATGACAATAGCAGTACTCTTGCAATTTTCGTCAAAATCAGCATCGACCAGCACCTTGTGATTAATGTTAACAAGATTAACATGCCTTAAAACAGAAGAATTTGTTGATCCTGCAACTGGAATGTCATGATTAGGAAGAATAAATTCATTTGCCAAGAGTTTGGCCTGCTGAGTTATGCCAACAGGATTCATGGAAGCATTTGTAAAGAGGATCTTATTTCTTGCAAGCCATATTGACCATAAAAGATAACCAATTCAGGTCCATAACGTCTCAGTAGGTTTAAGTTTGCAGGATTGAGTAATGTGCTGCCACCAAGTAACAATAGAAGTGTGATGAGTGGAATTAGGTTTGAAGGAGAGAATACTAGCAAACCACATAAGTCTGGTAATGGAACACCACAAAAACAAATGCTCGACAGTCTCCATTTCTTGCCAACAAAAAGGACAACTACGCACAAAAGTGATCCTTCTACAATATAAATTTGCTCCCACGGGAAGAGCGTTTCTGGAAAGCTTCTGAAGAAATAGCTTAATCTTGGAAGCAAGAGAAATTCTCCAAATAAATTTCCAGCTTGAAGGACTCCAATTTAGAATAGATATTGATGAAGAGGAAACAGATTTATCATGAAAGGAGGTATTTCTTCACAAGTAATAGGCCGATTTAACAGAAAATCTCCCATATTTGTTAGGCCACCATATCCATTTATCCGAAAGATGACTACAACCAATAGGAGTTGAAAGAATAGCATGAGTTTCATTCAAGGATAAGAATGGTGCAATAGCGTTTATTGTCCAACTTCCATTTTGGATGATATCACAAATTCTAGAAATATTACACTGACTAGGTTTAGGAGTGGATAAGGTGAATTTAGGCAATATTGGCAACCAAGAGTGCTCCTAAAGATATGTTGTTTTTCCATTAAGAATTTGTTTTAGAGCACCTTTGGAAAGAACTGGTCTGACTGCCAGCATACTTTTCCAACCCCACGAGGAATTTCTTTTCTGATTAGCATCCCAAAAAAAGGCTTTTGGAAAATATAAACCTTTCATAAGTTTTGACCATGACCAAAAAGGCTCAGAAGCACCTCCCATTTGTCAAAACATATTTTCCTAACATCCAAATGCTGGGATCTCCAAAATTTAGCAATCAATTTTTTTAATTAGTGCAAATTTTCTTAGGCAGGAGAAAGCAGGATATGGTATATAGGAATGGCATTCAGAACAGCTTTAATTTAAACCTTTCTTCCACCTGTAAATAAAAATTTATGGCGCCAATGATTCAACTTTTTTTTTTTCATACGATCTAAAATGAAATGAAAAGTATGAGTTTTACTAGTTCCCCATATAAGGGGAATCCCCAAGTATTTACCATTACATTTCATCTCTTTCATGGCCAGTACATCTAGAATGGATCTATAAAGGTCCTGATGAATTGATTTGCCAAAATAAATACCTGATTTACCAAAGTTAAAAAGCTGAGCTGATCCATTCTGGAAATTAAGAAGGAAAGTTTTAAGATTACTAGCTTGATGATGAGATGCATGTAAGCATAGTAATGTGTCATCTGCAAACAATAAGTGTGATAATGGAGGGCATCTAGGATTAAGTTTGACTTCTTGAATGAGCTTCATGGATATAAAGTGATTGAGATAAGTTGAAAAGCATTAGTGATGAACAAGAAGAGGTAGGGAGAGAGAGGATCCCCCTGTCTAAGCCCCATAGTTGGTTTGAAAAAAGATGCCATTGAAAGAAATAGCAAAAGACACTGTAGAAACACATTGAAGAATGAGATGGATAAAGTTGGAATGGAATCCTATTCGTTCCATAACTGCTTGAAGAAAGCTCTTTCAACTCTATCATAAGCTTTTGAGATGTCCTACTTAACAGCCAACTTGGCTTTTGATGGAAGGCAGGATTGCTTTAAGGCATGGATATATTCGTGGGCTATTAAGATGTTATCTTGAATGTGTCTACCTTGCACAAAAGCAGATTGAAAAGGATCTATCAACTGAGGCAAAAAGGATTTCAGTCTATTGGCTATAATTTTAGCTATTATCTTACAAGTGACATTGCAAAGACCAATTGGACAATATTGGTCTATAGATTCAGGGTTGTTAGACCTGGGGATAAGTACTGTATGTGTTTGGTTAAGCTGTTTTAAGAGATATTTGTTAGTGAAAAAGGAAGAAACAACTTGAAATACATTATCACTAAAAAGAGGCCAAAAATGGTGGTAAAAAAGTGATGGGAAGCCATCAGGCCCTGGGGCTTTGAGCCTGCCTATGTTAAAAACAGCCTGCTTAACTTTTTCCATAGATATAGGTCTCAAGAAAAGATATTCATCTCTGAGGTAACCACATGCTGAATGCAATCAAGAATATCATTATTAGCTTGGAGATTCTCAGAATTATATAGTTGTTTGAAATGATTTAGAATATGTACCTCAATTTCATCCTGCGAAGTGAGCGATCCACCTTGAGTCTTGAGAGCCAAAATTTGATTAGATCTGCATCGCATAATGGTGGAGGAATGGAAGAATGCAGTATTGCGATCCCGCTTCTTAAGCCAATTGATTCATGATCGCTGCTGCCAATATCTTTCTTCCTTTTTCCATAGCTCCTCCAGTTGGTTGGCTAAGGCTTTTTCCTGACGCATACTGAGATTGTCAGTGTTATATAGTTGTTGCATCTGATTCAGAATATCATTTATTTTGATCCTGGAATTGCCTAACTCCATACTGTTCCATCTCCAGAGAGATTTGCTACATTGTTTTAGTCTTTGTGCCAAACAAAATTGATGAGAACCCCGAATTCGTTTCTTCCATGATTCTTGAACCACATTGCAACAATTTGATTCTGCCAACCATTTGCTTTCAAAGCGAAACCGTTTTCTGCCTTTAATTACTTGGCCCAGCAGATTTAATACCTATGGGCTATGATCAGAACCGTAGAGATTGCCATGATGAATAAAAGCATTTGAAAACAATGCCAGCCACTGTATGTTTGCGAAACCCCAATCAATGCGTTGTTGAATCAAGTTCTCCCCTTCTCGATTATTAGACCAAGTGAAATGAGGACCAGTGAATTTTAATTCCACAAGGGAATTACGGTCAATCCAGGTCCTGAGAATATCCAATTGTGATTGAGAAACAATTCTTCCTCCACTTTTATCATCGTTACTGTCCACAGCATTAAAATCAAATGATAATCCAAGGAGTAGAAGTACCCGGATTCAATTTAAGCAATTGTTCAAAAAATTGAGCCCTATATCTTCCAGCTGGCTCTCCATAGATGAAGGAAGAATACCATTCAAGTCCCATAGTATTTTCCAGCGGCAAATACAATGGATCGAATTAGTGGAGTGAGATAAAATATGAACCTGTATTTCCGGAGCCCATCATAGCACTAAACCGCCAGATCTGCCGGTTGGATCCACCACAAATCCATGCTCAAATCCTCCTGTATTTCGCCATACTACCCCTTTCTTGTTTTGTTTCAGCCAAAAATACTAATAAGGGACAATGATCTTGAATTAATCTCTTAAGGTGATGAATTGTCAAGGAATGCCCCAATCCTTGACCGTTCCAGACAATGGACGTCACAATTAAAGCCTATAGAATGGGACTCTATCAGATCTGTGAAGGAAAAAAAGAAAGCTGCACCGCGATGAAATGGAAGAAAACTAGATGGCTACAGAAGAAGACTGAAAAGTTAAGGAAAGATTAACACTCCATTACAAGATGTACAAGGATAAAGATGACCGACGTTGGGTAAGTTGACTCAACTGACGAGCACCGGAGAAATCCAAATCTGGATAATTCTTCATCACCGGATTTCAACTGTTTGAGTGGTCTAATCTGAAATGTGCCAAAAAGATGCCAACACTCAATGGTCACACATGCCGAAATCCACTTATTTAATCTTGCTATCGATGATAAACATAATGAATATTTTTAAATATATTATATTGATATAAAAATATTTTTGAAAATTTTATTTCAATTAATATATACATTATCCAAAAATTTCCTTGTAAAAAAAAAGGGAAAAAGTTGAAATATCATTTCTGCCTTTGTTCTATGGGCTTTGCAATTAACCCGTGGAAAATTTTGGATGAAGCCCGTAGAAGGTTGGAGAAACTTATCGCCAATTATTCTTAGAAAAGAGAATCAGGAAACCACCAGAATTTTTTTTTTTCTCTTCCTGGTCAGATGAGAGTAATATCGAGAATTCTCTTCTCATTATTATATATAGGACGCGAACCTGTAATCAGGACAAACAGCATAAATCTAAGTTCTCTTGCAACAATTTACTCAATTACATTTCCAAGATCATATACATATCCAAGAAAATGTCATCTCTAATTCCAAGAGTGTTCGGCAACCGAAAAACCAACGTGTTCGATCCATTCTCCCTAGGCATTTGGGATACTTTTGACGGAATCTTCACCTCTGCACTATCAAACATACCCGCCTCCTCATCAGCCCGTGAAACTTCAGCTTTCGTTAATGCAAGAATTGACTGGAAAGAGACCCCAGAAGCTCACATTTTCCAAGCTGACGTTCCTGGGCTCAAGAAAGATGAAGTGAAAGTTGAAGTGGAAGACGGCAGGATTCTTCAGATTAGTGGA
>CATIWR010094693.1:0-11964 GCA_949677035.1 Omphalea diandra | reverse complement strand
TATATATATATATATATATATCTCACTCTATATATAAGATTTAAGATATAATTTGAAGTTGGGAAGGGCATGCATAGGTTCCATTTATAAATAAATAGTTCCATTAGTCACAACTTAAGTAGATTATTTTGATAAATTCTGTAGTTATTTCGTTTTTTATGAAATAAATCTTGTTTTTTAAAATTATCACTGTTGATTCATTAAAAAAAAATCCACATCCTATAGTTATGCATACGAGATATAATAAACACAAAATAACCATAATAAAAGGCACTAGATTATTTTGGATTTAGAATATTTAGTCAAAACTTAAAATGCCTAGTTAGTGATAAAAGATGAAGAGTTGAAACATACAAACTCCAAATTGGAGAATTTTTATATCTGTCCTATAAACACAACTAAAATTTGTGGAAGGACCAATGGTGGGTTTTGTCTGACCCAATTAATAATGTTACTACTGAAGCATGAAACTTTATTGAGGCTAATTATTAGGTATCTGAGCGAACTGCATATAGCATAAAATGGAAGTGCTCTATTAATGGCTGCTTCTCCATGTTTTCTGCTTGGCATGCTTTAAGACCAATTGGTCTCATAGTCTCTTGGTGGAAGATTGTTTGGGGTTATAATTGTGTTCTTCGCCATAAATTTATAGCTTGGCTTGCAGTTAAGAAGAAGCTCCTAGTAAAAACCAAATTATTCAAGTGGGTTGTGTCTCTAATGAGCTATGTGTATTGTGAAAAACTAATAAGGAAAATATGGAATATTTAATTTTTAAATGTTCGTGTTTGCACCTAATAATTCTGGTCTGACCCATTGGGTAAATTAGTTAATTAAATAATTTTTTATTTAATTAAATAATCTTATTTAATGGATTGAATAAAAATAAGTAATTTTTATTTAATGAAAATTAAATAAAAGTCATTTTGGAGTGAGATTAAGTTAAACAGTTGGTTAAGAGTAAGTGAGAGACATAAAAATAATTACGTAGAGTGGCTAAAAAATAAGTAGAAAGTTACAAAAATATTGAGTACCAAACTGAAGTGAGGAACATGCAATCATGATTACATCCATATTGCTCTTGGGTTCTATAAAAGGAAGTCACTCAACAGTGTAACGACGCACATCCAATTTTCAACACAATTCAATCATCAATCAACTAACAAATCACTCAATCAAAGCTAGACACTTCATCTTTTGTCAATCAATTTTTCAATAGCTTTTTAGCTAAAATTCTATTGCAATTAAGTCTCTCCATTGTTCTCATTCTAAAAATTATTTAGTAAATACTTGTTTTTATTGCAATCATGTCAAGTATTCAATACAAAACAATCTCTTTGAATTTTTAAGTATTCTCTTTTTAGATTTATTGCAAACAATCAGTTATCAATTTCAATTCGCATTCAAGTCATTGGTTTCCAATATAGATCCATGCAAACTGTGGTAAGGAAACTTGAGACCCAATTTCCATTTGATCTAGAAATTAAGAAAAGCACATTCAATTCAATTATTCGCGTACCTCACATACATAACACGCCCAGTTTGCAAAAATTTGTGATTAAACAGTCCAATATCTATAAATATTTGGCAGAAAATTCTAGAAGTTTGCCTTATTCAAAAAAGAGGTTTGGAATGGAGAAGGGAGTGGAATTGGTTTAGCAAAAAAACCAAAGGAAAAATACATTTACTCAAGTTAGAAGAAAATTCCCTGCTTGTTGCAATTTATTATATATATAGAGAGAGAAATAAGGTTATTTTTAGACAAAGTCAGATACAAACTTATAGAATGACTGCAAAAATATAAGAATAGTGTTTTGCAGAGAATGTATTCTAGAATGCAGGATATGAGAAAATTTTGTGAGTTGTACAGTGCTGACTTATGTACTCTATTTTCTTTTATTTTTTGTTGCTTAGAGATGCCTGTCTTTTGATGCAGTATTGTTGTATTCTTTGTTACTGGGCAATAAATTTTCTTTTTGGTAATTGACCAAACAAAACCACAAATCATAAGCTTCGAACTCCATATTAATTTGTATAGGTTTTCAACGATAGTACATATAAATGAGACTTCAATTCGATTAGAAGAATTTGGGTTTTGTGTAGATAAGATAATTGATCACAATAATGGAAGCATTGTTGATGATTCGTACATAGTTAAGAGATACAAGGTATATATCTCCTACATTATGCACGGTCCTTATACTCCATTCATAATTTCTTCATTTGATGGATATTATTTATAAGTTAGACGTGGCAATGATGAAAGATATAGGTTTAAATGTTTACATATTTTCCATCTCATGGCCTAGACTTTTGCCTCATAGGTTTCCCATTTATCTCAACTGTTAGGGTTGTCTCAGATTTCTATCTATTATTAGGATTTTAATTTGTAGGGACTTTTTATTTAATTTTAACTTGAAAACAAGTGTAAGTTTTCTCTATAAATAGGATTTAGTTGGACTCCAACTTTGGAGATTAGCAAGCTCTTGACCGATGACTTTTGAAATCTTTCTTATGGTGGAAAAAGTTTACATTGAAGAGATTTATGTGTTATGAATTATAAATTGAAACTACTATTTCATACTCTTCCTTTGGTATTCATTTAGTTATGGAGTATTTTGGTGCTCTCATTTAAGTTGGATACTAGTTTGAGAACTATCCATTTTATTTATAGTTCATATTATAATGAATTATTGACAATATGAAACTCTATGAATGTAGTCCTATAAAGATGAACTATGTAAATTATTGAGTTCTTTATCTATGCTTGTTCATAAATTATTTTCTCCAATAAATCAAAAAATTTTTTGGCTTCCGTTGACGCTGATAAGTGGTATAAGAGCTCAAGATTCAGAAAAGAAAATTGACACGAATTTTATTCAAAGTGAAGAAAGTTGAGCATGAAAAAATATTGAATTTTAATATTATCAATGAAGACTCAAGAAAGCAATTGGAGAAAATAATATAATGTTTAATGGAATTTGATCTAAGGTAGATATTTGTTAGAGTTAGTCTCGAATTCCTATTCGGTTTGTAATACCTAATTTGTATAGACTTTCTATTGACATAAGATTTAGTTATAGAGATTTATAAGATTTTGTCCAACAACTTTTGAAAATTTCTTCATGATAGAGAAAGTTTATGTTAGATTTATGTAATTTGGATTGTAGGTTACACCTGCTATTTTTTACTCTTGTCCTATTATCCAGTTGGTTAGAGAGTATTTTGATGAGTGATTTGATACTCTCATTTAAGTTGACTACTAATTTAGAAACTATTTGTTGTATTTATAATTTTATTATAGTGAATTGTTGATCATCTTGAACCCTATGTATATAACTTTATAAAGGATTTATTATTTGGGAGGTCACCGAACTTTACATTTTGCATCAAATTGATATCTTATTTTTAATTTATATCATTTTGATAACCTCAACAATATTTTTATATTAGATAAGTGTAAAAATCTAGTGTAATTTTAATAATGTGGCACTACTAAGAGAATATCCATAAAATATTCTATCCACGTAGGTTTATGACGTAACTCTAAGAATATTACTAGGGCTGCCTTGGAAAGAATACACAGGCAAATCTCTCTCTCTCTCTCTTCGAAATTTAGCTCATCAATAAATCGAGATCCTCCTCTTATTACCATAAATTTTTAAAATACTCTACTCTCTAACTTTAAATAAAAAGACTTAAGAAGGTGAAGGAGAGCAGTGTCGTCACTTGTGGCTATCGAAGGACTTAAGCATGACGCATTGATACGCCTCGACTCAATTGAATGTGATCTTAATGCTGCCATCGATAATGGTCTCGCACTTCTTGAAGGAGGTGAGAGAGGCTTTGATCTGGTCTAAGATCTGGATTTTATGCATTAAGGCTTTTCTAAAGAGTTCATGAGAGAGAGGGAGAGTGAATGGTGAGGTTAGACGAAGGAGATGAAGAAGCAAATGATGATGGTGATAAAAAAAAAAATGATGATGTAAGTTGTTTTCTATTTTATTTTTAGATTTATTTTTATTTTGATTTGAATGGTAGGTAATAAATTGATGGAAAGGTATTAAATATTTTTGTTGCTACTCTATTATTATTATTCATGATGGATTAAGAGAGAAAATAAAGTTAGGTTAAATTTTTTTTTTTTCTGAATTTTTTCTTGCTTTTTAAATCTAGGTTATTAGTGGTAAGAAGGGAGATTGAGATGCGCAAGCTGCATCATTATGGAAAATGATAATATTGCTAAATCAATATTTATCTTTAATGACATGGAGAATTATCTTCTACATCTCAATCTCCTTTCTTAAAATTAATTAAAATCAATTAATGACATGGCCTATGATATGTAATATGAAAAATGTTTTATAGATATTTTCTTGTCGGTGTCACATCATTAAAATTATCGAAATGATATAAGTTAAAAATAAAGTATCAATTTAATGCAAAGTGTAAGGTTCGGTGAGCTTCTAAGCAATAAAGCCCCTAACAAAGATAAATGGTACAAATTATTGTTTTTTTTTTTTTTTTTTTGTCTATGTTGATGATTCATAAATGAATTTTTCATGCAAATCAAATTTTCTCAATTCCATTGACACTAACAAATGCCTTAAAAAGGATCTTTTTATGTTATTTCCATATTGATGTTAAACATCAATAATTCATATTGCATTTGAAAGATAAAATATATCATTGAACCTTCTATTGCATGGTATAGACATCTTAAGCTAAGTTGTGAGATTATATGAGTTGAGTAGTAAGAACATATAATTACTACTTATCGAACCATAAATCTTATTTAATCATTTGTGCTACAAGAATTTTGAATTTCTCATATGTAATTTTTGGGTTAGATTACTAATAACTTTAATTTTTAAAATAAATTATTTTGATTTTTATAAAAATAAAAATTTTTAATAATTTAAATTGGATTAAATTTGGTAGTTTCAAGTAAGATTAGAGTTAAATCAATTTAAACCTGTCAAATTGGATTGAATTTGAATTTAATCCTAAAATTTTAAGATCAATTGAATCAGGGAAAAAATTGCCAACTTATGTATTGAAATTGAACTTGAACTTGATAGCTGAAAATTATTTCAATTGTAACTCAATTGCGAGAATTGGACTTCAAATTGACTTGAGCTAACCTTAAGCTGCTCCAGTTGCATAGTATAAATGTTGTCACATTATAAAAAAATCAACTCTAATTATAGATAGAATGCTTAATACTTTTTAGAACAATAATAGGTGTTGTCCAAAGCGATAGCTACAGTGCTATCACTTTTAAGAGCATGTTTGGCTCTCTTTTTTTTTAAAAAAATTTTTACTCAACATGTAAAATTTTCACTTTTATGTTTAATTTCTGTATTTTTTTTAATAAATTTTGTATCTATTTGATTCATTTATTGTATGAGCAAAAAGAATTGGCAATGAGTCAAATATGATTCCAATGATAACAGTAATCGTATCAGACCGTGTATGATTCCATATTTTAGATACATAATTTGCTCACTTTGTTTATAGAATTTGTTTATTTGTTTATTTACTTTTATATATCATTTGAACAATTTTGTATTTCAAATTTGGATGTAGAATTTTTTTTCACTCTGAATATAAAATTTATTATTTATTTGTTCACTTTTTGTACACATTTAAATAAATTCTATATTTAATACTATAAGTCAAACATAAGTCTAGCTTCTCGCTACACTTGCACTTTCCCTACTTTTTATTTGAATGTTTCTAAAATCTATCTTTTTTTGTCTCCCTTTCCCTCTCTTATACTGTATGTTGGTATGAGATTATTATGTGAAACTAGTAGTACAAGGTAACAAATATGGGACTATCATGTGAAACTAGTCACACTAGGTTAAAAAAACAGGAGGAATAAGTTCCAAGAGACTCATTAATGGAAAAGTTCAGTGTCGCAAAATACACATTTATGGTTTGGATACGTTCAAGATATGTACTCATTTATGGTTTGGGTACAGACAAAATGCTCATTTATGGTTTGGATTTGGATTTGGTTACATAGAGATTTAAACATAGGAATGTTCACATTGGCAGACTCCTTTTTCTTTTCTAAAGCAGATTTACTTTTGTAGCTACCGGCTATCCATGGATTTTGTTTTGCAGAAAGTTGGCCAACTAATCGAAAGCGTAGGGTACCAAAAAGAAAGTGGAGATTTTGTGGGATGTATATTTTCAATTGTGTTTTATTATAGGAAAATGAAAAAAAATCAGTAAGTGCAATCCTTTTTATAAATTTACTTTCATAAAAGTGAATTTTTTTTAGATTGAATTCTAGATGAGGGAGTTACCAATTCAATTTAAACCTATTTGTAAATTGACCCAAATTAACTTAGATATGAGAAAAACCGAAAATTTTTCCAATATGTATTGATCTAATAAAAGTACTCAATTTAAATTGTTAAAATTTTTTTAAATTAATGTAATATTTGTTTTTACTTAAAAATTAAAATTATGAATGATTTAATATAATTTGATTCAAATCTAAAACAAATTAAAATACTTTTTTGTAACTCAATTCTGACTATCTAACCCAATTTATCCACAGTTCAAAATATGCTAACACAAACTTAAATTAAAAAATATGTAACTTGAATTATTTGCTACCTTCTTTGAAGTCAATTTACTATTCAAGGAAAAATGTCCATTTAGGCTGGATATTTTTTATGACACATAATTTTTGCCATTACCAAATACATGCAAATCTGATGAAAATGTAGGTGTTTGTATCAAGATTTCACTATTGTGAAGCTGCTACCATGTGGCAGCACTTTATACATAAACCAAATAACTGTCTTACTGAATCCTATTTACTATTATTCAAAGAAAAATGTCCATTTAGAATCGATTTTTTTTTTTATGACACAAAATTTTTGCCATTACCAAATATATGTAAATTTGATGTCAGTGCTAGCACCCACTCGAGATTTAGTCTTCGGAAACTGCTACCACGTGGCAGCATTGTATACAGGCAGCAGGAAAATTCTATCCTATGAGCAATTAAATACTATATTTGATAATCGTGGCTTGCATGCATTGATATGGAACGCATCACTGAAATAAATAAAATCTGGCATTAATTAACAAGTGAATTTAAGAAAAAGATCCTCGGAGTCTGCCAGCCGTATAAATAGGTTCTTATGTTAACTTAGAGTAGACAAGTAACTCGACTTCCCGGAATTAATCTTGTCCATTGTAATGGCAATCAGGGACTCCTTAGGCCTCTTGCTCTTGACCAATATGCTGGTTATTACAGTGCTTAGTGTCTTTGCTTCTGCTTCTTTTAATCGTACTTATTTTCCTTCAGATTTTCTTTTTGGAACATCTTCTGCTTCTTACCAGGTATTACCCCAACTTTGTTGTAACTTTTAAACTTCAATCTTTATTTTTCTTGGGAGAGACTGTTACGTTATGATTGTTTTTATTTTTTATTTTTTTCTTGTTATTGATTTTCAGTATGAAGGTGCAGCAAATGAAGATGGAAGGGGCCAAAGTATTTGGGACTTCTTCACTCACAAATATCCAGGTCCCTATCTCCATGAATGCACTTTTACTACGGAGTGGTAGACTCAGTCTACTTTAAAATTTCTCCCTGTGCAGATATTTATGACATCTGTATAGATCACTAGTTACGTATATATAGATCACTTTTAAAACAAAATGGCTATTTACTGCTCTTCTATCCATTTTTCATTTTCATCCGTATTGACGTTGCTTATTTAGAAGCGTTATTTTGCCTTACTGTTTTTCATGAGATTGAACTTTGTCTGTGCCAACCCTCTAATGCTTTGTGCAGACGATGACCCTAAATAAAAGTGAATCCCAGCTGGTAGACATCCCAATAGTAGGGCTGTCCACTATACTAACTGAACTGAAAAACCAAACTAAATCAATTGATTCCATTTAGTTTGGTTTGACTGAATTTAAAAATTAGTTTAGTTTATTTTTTCTTTAAAAAATTTTGATTAATTCGATTTTAATTTGTTGAAACTGAACCAGCTGAATAAATTAAATAAATCAATTTTTTTTATAAATTTTTTTAAATAAATGATATAAATATAATTTTTTACTTAAATTAAATTAAATTAAATTTTCTCTATATATACATATATATAATTAATATATAATAAGTTTTATGTGTATAAATAATTAAAATACTATAATTTATATTAAATATTTCAAAGAAAATTTTAAAAAATTTTGGTTCAAATTGAATCAAACCAATTCTCCAAATTATAATAATTTTATTTTTTCTGCATTTTATTTACTGCTTTAGATAATAATTCGACATAGATGAATAGATTAAAGGTTTATTTGAAATAACTAATAAATGTAGCTGATAACTGACAGCTGACAGCGGTTTGATGATTAGTGTTTAGTAAATTTTGTTTTGTTGTTGCTATTAATTTGTAAAATGAGTCATAAGAGTATAATTTTAATATTTTATATATTGAATTAAATAAATATAATAAATATTATATTTTCACGTATCTTTATAATATATTATCTCAAATTTAAAAATATTACAATTATTATTTTATATTTATGAAATATTAATAATTATTTTTATTAATATTAATTATTATATATGTTAACATATTTTTACTAATTGAAATATCCTATATATAATAATTTAAAATAAATTATTTTTATAAATAATTAAAATAAAGATAAAAGAAACAGTATTTTTATTTTTTATTAAGTATTAGCAACTGAGGTTGGAAAACAACTCTAAATTAAAGAGGATTCCAACTGCACTTAATTAACACATTAATTAGTTATCTGCTTCTATTTTAGATTTTTATCAAATACTATTTTATCAGTTGATAGGTATCAATCAACCATCTATACTTAATATTTTTATTTTCAAAAGTATTTACTTGAATTATTACAAAAAGCGTAACCGACTACTAAATTTCATTAAAAGATAACAATAATTTTCATATAGTACAAGCCATATTGATGAAGGAATTATTACATCTCCTATTGGAGTTAAAAAATAAAATAAAATCATATAAAAGGAAACAAAAGAGAAATTAATAAAATTATAGGACTACTTCTCACATTTTTACTAACAGTAACCTAAAAAGATTTTTTTAAAAAATGAGAACAAAATTTGACAGAAAAAGTGAATAGAAATTACTTTTAAACTAGTAGCCACATAGTAGCCAATTTTATTTCAACTGTATTATATCACTACGAATATGAATAAAATTAACACCACTGGCATCATATAGAATTATAATCACCCGAGCTATATCGATCCCATTATCCTTCTCTCAATTTTCTGGTGGCATTGCAGAAAGGATAGCAGGCGGTGTTAATGGAGATGTAGCTGTTGATTTTTATCATCGCTATAAGGTTTGTGATAGGCTTCCTATATGTATATACATACATACATACACACATACGCACATAGACATTTCTTTCTTCTGTCTTTTATCATTTATCTATATGTGAAGGTTATAACTTGTAACTCCTTTTTTATATTTTGGGGTCCATTAAATGACAAAGAAAAAAACAAAGATTAAATGTAAACATCAGAAAAGGCCAGCCTTATAGCCTATTGATGCTGACTTTTTTCTTTCTTTTTGTTTTGTTTTGTTTTGTTTTTTTAAATAAATTTTGCTTATGGTAAATTAAAATCAAATTGACTAATTGATTTTTGGTTAAGTGAGTTTGATCAATTCAACGAGTCCAGTTAAAATAATATATTATTTTAATAAAATCAAGAAAATATTTAAAATAAAAAAGAATATAATATGATAAAATAATAAAAAATATTTTAATATTTAAATTTTGAATAAAAGAGTGTAACTTAAAAAAAATTATATCTTTTCACCAAAAAAAAATGTAATAATTTGATCTTGTTTAATCTTATTCAATTTTTAACCTCGATTTTTTAGACATTTAATTTTTAACTTATAATCAAACTGAATTATCAAAAAACTGTCGATTTTATCAATTCAGTTTTAGAAAGACCGTTTATAATATTAATGATTGAACATTTTTTGACAGGAGGATGTGAAGTTAATGAAGAATATTGGGTTAGATGCTTTCAGATTCTCTATCTCCTGGTCTAGGGTGTTACCTCGTAAGATTGTCGGTCCAAATAATTACTATAAGATTTTATTTTTTGAATTTTTAATTATGTTTTGATTTGATTTAAACTCGCAATTTAATAGTATGTACAAGAGGAGATGACTGATTTGCTTGTTGTCTTCTTATCTGGCTGTTTGACCAGTTCTTGATCTTTTCATTAATATTTTATTGCACAGGTGGGAACCTAAGTGGAGGAGTAAACAAAAAAGGCATCCAGTTCTATAATAATCTCATCAATAAGCTCTTATTAGAAGGTAAATCCTTATACATATATATATATATCATCTTTGCCATTTCAAGAACTTACCTATTAATTAGTAATTGAAAGGTATTAATTTTTTCCACAAAAAAAAAAAAAAACTTGAAATTTCATTATCAAGAATTGGTTCCCTGTTGATCAAAGAAATTGAGAAAGAAACATTTGAACAAGAATTAAACTTCTCATCTTCATGTGGATCCTTCTTAAGATGAAATTTTCTTGCGTTCTTTTTCATGCAATAATGATATGATGAACTTCTCATCTACATATAATCACAGGTATACAGCCTTTCGTGACTTTATTTCATTGGGATCTACCTCTGGCCCTTGAAGATGAATACGGTGGCTTTTTAAGCCCTCGCATTGTGTAAGTAAAGAGATAAGGAAAGGAGAATATATTATTCAGTTGATATATAATAATAATTATGTAAATGGCATCATATCTACGTATATAAATTTTTATACAGGGATGATTTTAAGGACTATGCAGAGCTTTGCTTCAAAGAATTTGGGGATAGAGTGAAACATTGGATCACAATAAACGAGCCATCATGTTTCAGTGAAACTGGTTATAACAGGGGCATATTTGCACCAGGCAGATGTTCCAAATATATGAATCCCTCTTGTCAGGCTGGTGACTCTGCTACTGAGCCGTACTTGGTTGGTCACCATTTGTTACTTTCTCACGCTGCAGCAGTCAAATTATACAAGCAAAAATACCAAGTTAGTATTCTAATTCATTTTTGAACTGTTGTGCGCATATGATTGCTATCTTAGTTTAATGGTAAAGATATTCTGCCTACGGGTAGAATAATAATCTCATTGTCGAGTGGTAGAAGTTCACAATCTTCGTCCTCTAGCTAGATGGCAATTCTTCTATGAAAGAAAAATAATCTGATCTTTTGAATTATATTGTAATATTGAAGGCATCTCAAAAAGGGAAGATTGGGATCATACTAGTTTCTCATTGGGTGGTACCGTACTCTAACAATAAGGCTGACCATGAGGCAGCCAATAGAGCCCATGATTTCAAGTATGGATGGTGAGTGTACATCAAACATAATCTTTATTTCTCTATCATTTTCTTTTATTTATCCGAAGTTCGATGGACTATAAACGACACAATGAGATCATAAAGGTGAAACTTACATCATTAATAAAATAAAAAAAAGAGACTAAGTCTAATTGGTCCTATCACAGGTATTATTTCTTTAACAAAAATGATATATGATATAACTAGTCATCCGTTTTCTTTAATCAGGTTTATGGACCCACTTACTTTTGGTGATTACCCACGAAGCATGCGTACACTCGTTGGAAACAGATTGCCCAAATTCACCAAAGATCAATCTAATATGGTGAAAGGTTCTTTCGATTTTATTGGAATAAACTACTACAGTGCATATTATGCAGCTTCTGCACCTGCTACTTATAATCCCGTCAACATTAGCTACACCACAGATTCTTTCACTAAATTGATAGGTAAGTTATACATTCTACCCTAATTAAGTTCTTTTTACAGTTAGGTGGCGTGAAGCGCTGATTTTAGCACAACATAAAGCATATAATTCATGTTTGCCT